>WYDI02024113.1:1049-14234 GCA_009867235.2 Psittacus erithacus | reverse complement strand
GAGGACACCAGAACTGCACACAATGCTCCAAGTGAGGTCTCATGAGAGCAGAGTAGAGGGGCAGGATCACCTCCTTTAACTGGCTGGTCAAACTTCTTTTGATGCAGCCCAGGATACAGCTGGCCTTCCGGGCTGTGAGCGCACACTGCCGGCTCATGTTAAGTTTCTCATCGAATAAAAGAATTCGATAAAAGAATAAAAGCCTTGAGGTACCTTTCCACTGCAGCCACTCTCCAAATGTCTAAATTAGAAGTTTTACAAGATTAACCAAGTACACAAAAAACCTTAAAATACTCACTTGTTGAGTATACTGAAATTTAAGCTTAATGCCTTTGCAAGCAGATGAGCTGTGAAATACCTTCAATTTGGACTGAGAGAATTCCCAGGTCGCGAAGCTGCTGGTTATTATTCTGAGCCAGAATTCGCAGCCGCTCGGCAGCTTCCCGGGGTATATTGAAGGTGACACGGACACTGTTCCAAGGCTCGATCTTCTGCAGTTTTAGCTTGTTGGATTCTTGAAAGAAGAACGGTCAGAGTCAGGGCAAAGGCAGTTTTCAATGCATATGATGAAATAACTTGGGAAAAAAGCACAACTGAAAACATGGAAACAATTATTTGGCTTTGAAAATGATCAGTGGTTAGTCTCAGATACAGGAGATATCTCCAGCACAGGCAGACAGTGAGTGATGCTGCCAAACCACTTCAGGTATCTTCCAAAAATCAGCAATATGAAAACTATCCAACTGATACTCAACAGCTAACACAAGCACTTGACGACAGTACTCAAAACCTGAAATATTCTGTGGATAAACTACTTTGGAAAGATACGAAAATATCTAATGAAACTGACTTAGTTAATCTGTTAGTGATGTAGACGGATGTGTGACAGAACTGACTACAAGAATGAAATCCTCATTCTGGAAATATATGCTCTAAAAATGCTTGTGAAATCAGGATTTCATTAATTTCTACTGCATTATTTAGTTTTTCTGAATAAATGTGTTTAATCCACTAAAAAAGAAACACATTAAAAGTCATGAAAAATACTAACTTGCAGGTTTTCTGAGCACCTATTCAATGCAGAAGGAGTTGTTTTAGAAGTCCCACGTAAAATTAGCAAAAAGGCAGGGCACTCATGTTGGATGCACTTCTCTGAAGCGGCAGCTAGCTAAATTATTGCTACAAATGCATTTGAGGATAATTAAAAACAGTCTCCTAACACAGGTTTATAAATTTCCAATTTCTAGCTTGCTGAAAAGGAAATGCTTTAGAAAACAGTAAGCACTGGCCCAAAGTTTAATCAGCCAGTTCTCCCACTGCAACATCACATTTACTAAGAGTTTGCTAACCTTTTCATTCTGAAGCACGTGTCATTTAAGAATGCCAATAACTCACTCCTGTTTCGGAATCTCTTGTCCTGAACTAACTCACCAAGTCCCTTCTGCTGCTACAGAAATGGTATTATTAAATTTAATCCTCTTTCAACCCATAACATATTTTTGGCTGGAAACATGACAGGAAGAGTTGCAAAACCTCCAAACCACCACAACGTTGTACCCTTATTAAGGGAGGTTGTCTATGAGGGAAGATGGTACTTGGACAAGCAAGACCACACAACTGAGCAGCTCTAAGTAACCACTGTAAGATCCTTTGTAAAGATGCTTAGGTAGTGGACAGATGTCTTTGTCCAGATCTAGGTACGCGCTGGTAGAAGATGTTATTGTCCCAAAGGCCCATTATCAGTCACTAGCTACATCACCCCAGAGTTCAGTGGGCACATGGGGTATATGACAGCACTACATGTCCCCCATCAAAAAACAAAAATCAGGTAGGTATGTCAGTTTAGCAGCAAAGGTATAGTAATGTCTTGAACTGACACAGTTACTTGAGAGTGGACCTATTCTCAGATGAAAGACAGTGGTTTAAATGGCATGGTTTTGGTAGTAAAAATCATCTTTGGTGTGGACAAGCCTGGTTTCACGTGAATATAACACAACATGTGAAATGAAGGGAAATAAAATAGAAAAAATGCATGACGAATTAAACATGGGAACGGAACACAAATAAATGAACTCACTAATGAAATCAGTCTTAAACAACAAAACAGATGTAGAAACTTGTACTCTCTGTCTCTGAGAAGAACAGCTCCCAAAAGCACCACCACCACCAAGCCCAACAAATCTTATTACAAACTAACTAACTCGAAAATAATATAACCCATTCCTTTGTGCAAGCACCCTGACTGTGTAAATAAACATTTTGAGAACAGTTGAAGAACAAGAAGATACATTACCCATGTGTAGAAGGCCAGGCACATTCTCCAGTATGATATCTAGCTTCTGCTCAAAGTCTCTGTCACCTATATTTCCTTTAAAAGCTACAAAGATCGTGGAATCCTCAGGAGCCACCTCCTCTTTCAGTTCATCTTCCTCCAGTCCTGAATCAAAATCCACCTCTAAGTCTTCCATAGCTGAGGAGTACAAGGAGGCATATGTATCCTTTAAGTTAGGCAGATCATCCAAAACCATTGTTTCCAACAAAGGGAGCCTGTCAGACGTTCAGATGATGCTTGGTAGGAAAAAAATATAAATTATAATAAGGGTAACAGTAAGTGTCTAAAGACATTAACAACTGCTTTCAATGGCTCACAAGATAAATGATGCAAAAACCTACCGGGTGACCCAGGGCTAGGGTCTGCAAGACAAACTGTGTCACTTTGAAAATGGGGGCCATGGCAGTATCTGAGCTGTCTGTCCACTAGAACAAACAGAAGTGGTTTCCTCACAGAATCCTGCTGCACGTGACTTGAGAAGTATTCCAGTTGACCTAAGTGAGTCAGGCAGAAAGACAGGTAGAGGGGAAAAAACAACACAATAAAAAAATCAATTACATTCACCTCCATATGGTCCAGAGGACAAGCAAGCACCTGGTACCAGTTCTGCAGTGCCTGACTGCCAGGCAATTGTAAGACTCACAACACTACTTTAATTATAGAAAGATAGGAAAAAATAACAAATTCAGTTTTAGGGACTGCAAATGCCATAGAACTCCTGTGTACAGCAGAGCAGTAGGAATCCTGTAGCACATTTTTACCAGGAGAAATTCAGCATTTGACAAATACTTTACTCACATGCAGGGAAATCTCAGGCATACTATGCCTTCTTTCTAAAAGACTGTAAAGATGTCGCTGTTTTCAGCTGCTTATGCACATTACAATCTGAAATTTGCTCCCTCTGTGCTAGCCCACAACTCCCCTCACGCCCCTATTGAGCTTGGACAAGAATAAATTCAGTAAACCAAGTCACACACACCTGATGGGTTTTTACTTTCTAAGACGTGTAGATTTTGCAATACATTTTACTTGGCATGATGACAGTAATCTAAGCTGTTATGTGTGCAGAAGCACAACCTAGGATAAAAGTTATCCCTAGATCTACAGTGAGCAATGTTTAGTCAAGACACACATTTTCCCACTGTACCACAAGCCGTTACAAGGGCACTCAATCCTCCAGATGAGACCTCTGTCCTCACACTCAGAGCTTCGTAAGTACTGCTAAAAGATTAAAACCGCATCAAAACCAAAAAAGGGACCTGTTTCTGACCACCACTGTCAAAAACAAATCAATTCAACAGCCAGGACTGTCAGGGCCTCATAACTCCAAAGCTGTCAGTATTCAGCTCAACCCACTCAAAACATGCAGTGTGGGACAACATCCCCTTGAACAGGATACAGCCTGGAGTTTTGGCAGGGGTTCAAGCTCCCAACACAAATCAAAACCATAACACTGAGATTAAAGGTGAGCTGCAGATATGGGCCAGAAAACAGCCTTTTTTAATAAAAATACATAACTATATTAGACAAGCTTAGATTCAGCTCTACATTGTTTGTGCATTTGCATCAAGTTGCTGAAGAGACAATATTACAACTTGGAAGTCACAAAATATCCTCAGCTTTTGGTCAGGTCTCTATGCACACACTTACTGTGATTTTACATAATACATTTTTTTGTGTTCCCTTGCAACTCTACACCAGGCATGCTAAATGGCATTAATGAATAATCACCTATTTTACATAGTAACTTTCTTCATACTGCAGCATCAGGCCTTCGTTCCCAAACACAACATGGATTAACTAAGCTAATTTTGTCTCACAAGCAACACAAAGTAAGTAAAAATGTTTCACAGCCACTGATCATTTCCATGGTGCTTTCGTAAGTTACTCATTACCATGGAAATTTTAATGGTGGGGAATAGACATAAAAATTGAAAACATCCATTACTGGGTGAACATGGAGACAAATCTTTTTGACCTCAGATTCTTTGATGCTCTGGCCTGTATCTACACTACAGGTCTGAGTGTTTGGCACTCCCATTAAGGTCCATGTCAGGTGCCCAGAAAACAGAAATGACAATTAATAGGCATCTGTGAAAAGCTGTTTTAACTGATTTTCACACCAGTTTTTTGGACAGGGACTATCCTTACCAAACCAAAACTGGCTTTACACCAGCCAGCAGAGAATTCCTTCTCCTGCATTCTTATATCATTCATTACACATACACTGACTTCAGGGATAAAGATGTTGGGAGTCCTACACAATCTTTTTAATGAGCAAGCACAGCTATTCCGCATCCTGGGAAACACAAGCACTGTATTTTGAAGAAAATTCGATAGAAAACTATTTATATGAAAAATCTTGAGCAAGCTTTTCAGGGAGAGAAATGCCAGCTCCATGTACAGACTCTCTGGTGTTAAAAAAGCACAATTACTTGGAGGGGATGGGGTGTTCCACCCGCAGCAAGAAACATGATGACTCCTGACAATCTCTGACACCAAAGAAATACAAATTTCTCTGTAAGAACACAAGCATTTCAATCTTTTCATGAACAGAAGTTTCTGGAGGATCCAGCTTCTCTGTGAAAGAGCAGAAGACACCCAGGCTGCTTAACCCATAGTTTTAAAGACTCCATGAAAATGCTGCAGCTTAGATCACATTCCACCAACCTCACCTCAATGCGCCAAAATCTGTCAGGATTTGTTGACATTATGGCCTTTCATGACCACTATTAAAACAGAGCTTACTAAATCCCAAAGGACCACAGACCTTGTTTCACTTCACTTAGAAAATCACAGAACTGCAGAAAAAGCTTAAGGAAAAAAAAAGCCTCCAAGATAGAGCTTTAAATTTTCCTTTCTGGACAAGAACATGTAACTACAGCTACCTTTGCATTTTTTCTTCATATGATACTCAAGGATCTCTGTTACATCCATCTTCCCTCTCTCCCTCTCAAACATACACAGTTTAGTCTGTTCCTACATTCAGGTGTAATTTATCTCAAGTATGACAGGAGAAAATGATGATTTGTGAAAGCTTCCTCTTCAGGCAGAGCACAGCACGCCACCCATCTGAAACCAGATGAAACCCAGCTGCATCCCTCGCCCTAACAAACTCTGTAATCTCCTGCTTCTAGGGTTGACTTCCATAAATCAGGAGCCAGCACATGACCATAATTAGCGTGTACCTTCGCTCAGCACTCTTCCACATAAACACAGAAAGCCTTTAGAAGAAGCACACACAGGTAAAACTCTGGTTACTTAACAATTTCTGTGAACTAGATGCACCCCCAGTGAGACGCAGAGTAACCCTGAAGAGTAAGAGCCATACCCAAACTGATCTGCATAACCACAGCACATTTCATGAACTTGAGCATTCATGCTCATGTGGCAGCACAAAAAGTCTCTGAACATCATCCTCCATTCAAAGAACACGTGTAGCCTCCTTCCTGCCTCGGCACCCTCTTGTTTTAGAGTTTCTAACTTAGTACTTCCCATTACAGCCACTTCTGGAAACCCAGAGCAAGTCCAGTGCTACCACATGGCAACCACCTGCCCATGAACCTGGCCTGGGGCAGGCTATAGCAGCAGGAAAAGTTATGCCTGTTTATTATAAAGTTGGTCTTGTTCAGTATAGTCTAATATTAAAAACATATTAGAAGGCAAAGAGGTGGTGATAAAAAGCCAGGTAACAGACTAGTAACTAGAATGCACCTGCACCATCATATGGGGGCGGGGCGGGGGGGGCAGGGGACAGCTCGTGAAGATCAGAACATCCGAACTGAACGACACAGGGCCCATCCTGGACTTTGGGATGCTGGAGCTCCCAGGTATGCTTGGCATACAGATAAAACCAACTAAATTAGTTGGGTTTAGACCAACTAAAATGTGCACGATGATTCTTACATGTCTTGCACCATTCAATGATTCTGTGGATATTCTTCCAAGGAAGAATTCATGTAGGAAACAACAATGCTACAGCCCAGATCTGTGCTGATAAACAGCTGGGTCCCAGTACATCCCACAGGGAACCCAGAAGCTGTGTGTTATGCTATGTGTTGTCCCCACCAACAGCCCTGACAGGAAAAGGAAGCCTGCATGGCAAATCCAGTGCCACGTGATCAGCAATGCTCGGAAAATCCTGTCAAGTCCCTGGGAGAGATGGGATTAGTGCAAATTCTGTACCATCCAGTTGTCACTAGCTGGGGAGCAGCTGAACATGGGAAAGCCAGCAGGCTCTGGAGTGCCAGCACCACCGCATGGAAGCACTGGTCTCCGGGGTTAAAAAAGACAAAGAAAGGGAAAAAATAAACAGGTATCTTGGTATCCCTATTCCAAGATCCACTCAACTGATCCAAAGGTTATGTCAACTTGTTTCTTAAACAGAACTTGGTACCTTTTGTGTTGCTTTCTTCTAACCACTGCACTACACAAAGAGCAAAGCAAAACACAGCTTGGTGTAACAGCTCATCCGAGGTTTGCTGTGACATAGTCTATTGATTTACAAGCTGTTTATAGATTTCGAGCAACTCAGAACAAACACTTTCACAACTGATGCCACACTAGAACATGCACCCCCTCAAAACAAATATGCAGGGAGCCCAATTCGATAAAAAGTACTAAAATCCTGCTCTATGCCTGAAAAAGTGCTCTTCAAAATCACATAAAACATCGGAAAGGGTAAGAGCAGAAGGAAGGATGGGCTGATGTCTTTCACTAGCAGATGGCAGGAGTTAGCACTGAGCAAGGTCCTCATTCTCACAGTGGCCAGTATTTAGATCTGCAACAGGGAAGAGAAAGAAAAAACAGCCCAGAGACGAGACTGCTATCAAGTCACTTGGAGAATCCAGAATTGACAGTGAGGAGAAAAAGCCTTTGATAGCAGTGGCAACATAATTTCCCAGGCGTATTATCCTCCTACAACTGCTTTAACTGCTTTGCTGCCTAGCCTGGTGGTCCTAGTTACACCTGACCGAGGAATAAACCTATAAATGCACAACCGTTCTCTGACACAAAGACTAAAATGACTGTTTGGGGCAAAAATACACCAAAAAGACTTTTAAAGACATTCTCCATGCGTGTCATATTGCTACACAAGGAGATTAAATAAGGCTAAGAATCCCTGTTACAATACAAAAGAATACTCCCTGCCCATGGCAGAGGGTTGAACTGGATGATCTTTAAGGTCCTTTCCAACCCAAACCAGCCTACGGTAACACCTAAAAATAAACTTAAACATGCGGTAAAATTTCCTCGGACAAAACTTAGTAATCTGGAACTTCAAATATTGGCATTAAAGAGGGATAACGCCATGAAACATAGTTGTAGCTGTGGCAAATGCCCATAACCTCCTACTGCAGACTGAGAAGTCTGGAGCCAGCCCTTCACACACAAACATTAGAGGCCAGGACCTATTAGCAGGACAGTTGGGAGGAGATTATCTACAACAGAAGAAGAGATATTCAGATACATCATACGCTTATCTTACCTACCACAAAAAATCCACAACTTCAGTACTTCGTGGCATGCAACAGGTCTTCAGGTAATTCCAGACTGGCAAACATGGTTGAACAGCAACTCCCAAAAATGTAATCCTGAAAGAAAACCATCACTTTTCATTAGAAAAATGACAAAACTCCCAAAATACTGAATACCATTAAATGCCTTGATTTTTAATATGCAGTTTTGCACCAAATCCAACTCTCTCCTTAGTACATGTTACTATAGTCAAATATTAACAGCAAAAACTGAGGATCTGGAAAAATCAACCTTTCATGACAGGCAAAAAATGGAAAACTCCCTTTGGCTAGAAATGACATTTTAATGTTCTAAACAGGCCAAGTTTTATCTACACTACTGTATTCATTTAAGCCAAGATAAACTCTTCTAGATTAAATTCATCTCTAGAAAAGAGAAACTGGCACAACTAGGATGCACTTCAGCTCATCCTAAGTGGGTGCCTAAACTGGCTCAGGTTAAGCTCCCTCCAGAAACACATTATGAGCATGCACGACCACCTCAGATGGGCATTTTTATTGTAGGTGGCCAACAAAGCAAGCTGAATCCAGCCCCAGAACCTGCTCCTGTTCACAGTCTCATCAAGTTGCACTCAAACCACTCAGGGTAATGAAAACGCAGCAGTAAAGCTAATGGCTGCAGCGAAAACAAAACACCGCCCCTCAAATCAACATGAGTTCTAGTAACATCCCTGGTTTTCAAGCAAATTTATTGCTAACGTGCCAGCCTGCTCCTTAGTGGGGAAAGGAACTACCCAAAATCAAACTGGGGAAGCAGAAGAGGGAAAAAGACTCAAAGACGAAGCAGAAATTTGCTATCTTCTATCTAGACAACAAAGCAAAATCACTTTAAAAGCCTTAGCACTGCGCCACAGCCTCTGCACTTCCACCAGCCCAGCAACTTGAAGGGAAGGAAGGAGCACTCACAGCAGATCAGGTCATATATGCTTTGTAGCTCTTTTAATAGTCATCTAAGACTTTTCAATCTCTGGTATCTTCTTGTATTTCTGAATAAGCACTGTAATTCAAAAAGCAGTATAAAGTAGAGTACCAAGTGGAAGACCTGCGTAACTAAATCATAAGCAGTAGCTTTGCTGTTTGCAGCAGTGGATAAACCTTCCTAAAAACCATGACCGGACACACAGAGGACAAGCGAAACCAAAACCTGGAATCTGAAATGTTAGTACCATTTACAAAATGATTTTATGTGGAAAATCACCTTCCACAGCAAATCCTGCATTACTTCTATTTTTTCACCCTTTTTATAAAATGATGTTCCACAGACTATTTTAGACAGCCCAAAACTGAATCTTGTAACAACTGGCTGGTGGACTCCAAAGTTGCGTTAAGAGCTGATGCCAAAGGACAGTCCTTACTTGCCCAGTAAAAGCTGTTTAAAAGAAGGCTTCAAAGCTGAAAGAACTCAGCCCCATTCAAATCATCTGCGCCCTGGCAAGGCTGGCCTAAGAGTCAAGTCTGGCTGAAGGGCGATTAACTGGAGGCAAAAATCATCTGAACTCTCTGGTGAAAGGAATTGAGGGGATTTTACTCCTCCAATTCTCCATTCCCAGAGAGAAGTGGAGGCGAGTACCCTCACCACAGCAGAGGGTACAGGATGCTCTGTGGACACCCAATGGCTCCAGATGAGAGGCAGGCAGCCCTAGCAAGGTGCAGTAAGAAAATGAGGATGGTCAGGTAAGGGTATGGGAAAGAACAACAAACTGCTGCTTGTCTCCACCCATGTGACAATACCAAACCTGGTTAAGGAAAATAACTAATCAACGTTAGTACATTAACTCCAACTCTCATTACAATAAGTTATCTGATAGAGACCTTCAAAATGCCCTCAAGCACAAAACACCTAAAGCCACGTGTATCTGACAGGGAGAAAATTACAGCTTGTAATGCATATGACCTTTTGCAGTGGTA
The DNA here is from genome assembly GCA_009867235.2 of Psittacus erithacus. Taxonomy (NCBI): domain Eukaryota; kingdom Metazoa; phylum Chordata; class Aves; order Psittaciformes; family Psittacidae; genus Psittacus; species Psittacus erithacus. The sequence continues at coordinate 4,457 of WYDI02024113.1, read as the reverse complement.
TCTTGATGTATTTTGACAGTAGGTTTAGTGGAACATTGGTTTGTTGAAACCCCACAAGTTCTGCCAAGCTGCAATGGACACTGAGCCATTAATTTTTATTTCAACAGAATTTGGCTGACAAGATCATCAGGGTTACTTTAAAAAGCAATATGGTAACTCCACAATGAGCTTCCACTGCAGCCAAGCTAGCAATGGAGAAACCCCCACTCGCAACAGCCCGGATACCAACACAAGAAAGCCACCAGTCTTCTCCCCATGTCACAAGTTACCTTGAAATCAGCAATTTTTGGAAGCTGTAGCCTACAGGGTGTAAGATTTGATCAATCATCAGCTGAATTATTAATTTCACATGTTAAGGATATTTCCATTTGGAAGAAATACACCACAGCTTGTAACAGTCGAGCACTACATAGAGCTTCACAGTATGTAACCCTTCACAAAGACCTCTCAATGCAATCAGCAAACAAGTAAAATGAGATGCTACTTGAAATCATATGCCTCTTGACAGGGAACTCTATTTTATCTCGCCTTCCAAAGGCTCAGAAAACTCCCTTTAGAGAAGCTATCAATTCATTGTTTGTGTTGCAACAAGCTTTTTATTTGAAGCTGAATTTAACCACTACCAAACCTTGCAGGCTGACATGCCCCACAGCCACTCCATCACTACCAAATTCTCTCCCTGAGCTTCAGAAATGCTGCCACAACCAGCCCAAGTGTTCTTGTGATTACCAGTCCTGGACTGTGCTTTGACTGAAAACTGCACCTCTTGTTCACTGCAATATTCTTCCTCATACTGGTAATAGCAGTCTAGAAAATTTCAATACAATTTTAAAAATCCTTAAGTGTTATGAAACATGAAGAAAAGATTAAAGCTAAAACAAACAGCTTAAAAATAATTCCTTTGATGTAAGACACCCGACAATGAGACGGTTTCCCCTGACCACACCATCTTCATGTAACACAAGCAGGTACAGCTTTTGCTAAAAATCAGGACTGTTCTGAGAGTTTCCTGATTCTATAAAAACTTGCAGCTTATTTTGCACTGCTCTGGGTCTTTGGAAGAATCACATTTCAAAAGCGTTACTGATTGTCCCTGCTGCTCTTAATAACTGATAACTCTGCACCTTCTGGCAAAATTAGGATGCAACAGAACTAGACAGCAATGCATGCTTGCAAAGGTGGGAACAGCACCCTAAAAACCCCAGGAAGGAACACTTTCCAGGGCTGCAGCCAGAAGATGAGGTGCAGTTTCTTGTCTAGTACTATTTTTAACTAAGCCTCACTAGAAGACATGGCCATGGTCTTGCCTTGGGAGATTCTGCTCCTACAGCCATAGTCCCAAGACTCCAACTACTTCCTCCTCAATTTCTCTGGGAAGGAGACCTGCCAGATTTGCCAATCCAAGCCTTGGATCTCACCTCTCCATGTGCTCTCCACCCACTGCTGTGAAAAAAAGATGTCACTACAGACACTACACCTTTGAATTATCAGAAAGCAAGGCAGAAATAACTCCTCACGTTCTCCTTGTGTCATCCAGTAAGGAGGGAGCCATGTGAGCATGCACCTACACACATGTATGAGCAGACGGAGGCTTAATTCAATCTTTGTATGTGCCATCCAGAAACCATGATGGGAAACCCAATCTCACACCAGCTGGGCAGCCCTTTGGGCCAGCTTGAGTTTAAAGAGAACAAAAATTATAACATTAAAATGATATGTATAGGACTTGGAAAATTTAATTGCGTGCACCTTTTGGTGGGAATAATTACATCAATCCCCTTTCCTCCATCAAAAGTAATGTTCAGGCTCCCACATAAGCAACTCTGTACAAGCAATTTCTTGTCCCAAATTAGCAGCTGACATGTAGACAAATTACTTTAGACAAGGCACCATTCATTATTCCAGCTTTTCAAGTTTTGTACAGATCTGATCCCAATCCATGTGTAGGGCTATGCTTCAAGGACACTCATTCTAGCTGGAGAAGCGGCAACTGTCCTCTTGGCTCCCAAAAGACAGCAACTTGCACAAGCTGTGGTGTCCCCTGCATGCATCCCCCCATCACCCCAGACTAGACCCACTGTGACACACGCTGCTTGCCTTTCTTTTTTCCCCAAGTACATAAGGAAGGGTTCTTTACTGTGACACAACCTCAAGGCTACAAAATATAAGTGATAGAATTCACTTCTTCCTTCTATTTTTAACTAGGGCAATAGCCATTTTTGATTAGTTATTCAGATTGCAGGCAGGATGCTGTTTACAGCACCAATGACAGAGTACACACTGGGTAAAAAATGATTCCTCAGTACCAAATGGACTGAGAGAAATCTCAGGCTCCAAGGCCTCTGGAAAACTTTCACTGCTATCCTCCTGTGTAATCCAAAGCTCGGATGCACTTTCGACTACAACAGCATCGCTGGAAAGACTTTTTCCTTCGTTCTGATTAGCCAGGACACTAGACACAGGATGAGAAACTAGGTAAGTTTCAAACACCAGCTTAAGTCAATCCTTCAACAATCGGTATATATGAACTAAGGAACACACTGACTACATGGCCAAAATGCTCAGGTCCTGCCCAAGAACATCAGTGATCTGCTCTGGAAGGGACATCATAGCTCATGGCAGTGTCAAGACAAAACATACAGTCTCCACAGTTTCGGCAAAGTAAAGGCAGGTTGGTCACCTGGCTGACATGTGGAAAACATCTCACCTGGAGTTTGCTGATGGATCTTCCCTGCCTCAAGTCCATGTCATGTAGGATTATTTCTCCTTCCACTTCTGCCCCTTAACTTCTCCCAACATGACACATGCTCTCCCATTACTTCTGCTCTGGTCCAGCATTAGGGAACAAGCTTATGCTTCAACACAGTGTTTGCAATACATGTGGTTAAGTCCTGCTGGTCAATGGTCTGCACGCCACCAGGCATCCTCCTCACTGCACCTTTCTTACACCACAGTGCTGGTGTTTCTCACAGGGGCCCCATAACCCAGCAGGTTGACGGAAGGGATTCTTCTCCTCTACTCTGCTCTTGTGAGACTCCACCTGGTGTGCTGCATTCAGCTCTGGGGCTCCCAACACAATAAAGACGTGGATCTACTCAAGCAAATCTAGATAAGGCCAGGAAGATACTCTGGAGCCAGGGTGAGAGAGATGGGCTGGGTCAGCCTGGAGAAGAGAATACTCCAGAGAGACCTCAGAGCAGCTCCAGTGCCTAAAGGAGCTGCAAGAAACCTGGAAAGGGGCTTTGGACGAGGGCCTGTAGGGACAGGCCAAGGGGAATGGCTTTAACCTGCTAGAGGGGAGACTGAGATTAGATGTCAGGAAAAAGCTCTCCCCCGTGAGGGTGCTGAGGCGCTGGCACAGGGTGCCCAGAGAAGCTGTGGCTGCCCCATCCCTGGCAGTGTTCAAGG
>WYDI02024112.1:0-10958 GCA_009867235.2 Psittacus erithacus | reverse complement strand
CTCTAGTGGAAGGTGTCCCTGCCCGTGGCAGGGGCTGGAGCTGGAGGAGCTTTAAGGTCCCTTCCAACCCAAACCATCTGCAGTTCTGTGATTTGTTTAGAGTGGTTATTTGGTTGATGTTGATGCTGGATTGTTACTACTGAGGTGAGTAATTTCCTATAGCTTGTAAAAAAGATCTTGCTCTGGGATTAAAATAACAACTTCAGCTCCCTGATGCAAAGTGACTTAATTTTCCCGAGCATCTAGGACAGCATAGTGCTGAAACAAAGCAGAGGTTGAAAGTTGCACATAGAGATGTTTGAAAATGGATTTTGAAGTCCTAACGAAGAATGGGCAAGTAATTACAGATTATTTTGTAAGTTTTCGATTGTGATGAAATTCTTTCTGGAGCAATGAGTTACAGTTGGAAAGGAACACGTATGTGTTATTTTATGTGTCTTAATATTGAAATAAACTGATGGAAAACACTGCCAAGAGAATTTTAATCATGGGAAAACCAGGCTCCCTGCAACCTCACGTGGAGGCTCCAGTGGATTCTGTTTTGTCAGGGACTTTCTTAGCCTGTTCAAACAACTTGAAGTGAAAGCAGCAGAAAGTGAATTCAGTTTCATTGCATAACACAGACCTTTCCCTACCATTGTCTTCATCGCCTCTTTCCCGCATAGTTTGTCTGCCAGCAAGTGATGAATCACTGACTTAGGCTCGGGATTCAGGGTTCTTCAGTGGGTTGAGAGATGCCTCTGCTGGGGACAGCTGAAAAATCAGGAAGAATGGAGTTAAATGGAGCTGTTGAGTCTTTATTTCAGAATCTGTGCAATGGCCTTTGCTGATGTGAAGGTGATTCCATCTCAGTTTTGCGCCGCAGAGATAACGTCAGTGGCTTTCATCTCTTCTGGGAGGATGAGAGGGTTGAGCACGTTCCTGTTTATGTGAGGAAGAGAATTAGGCAAAGATTGAAAAAATAATAAATAAATTACACGAGTAGGAAGCTTCCTTTTCGCTCACCACAAAGGCAACAGTAAATCCTGTAATAGTCAGGTGAAGCAACACCTCATCTTCACCTCCTGTTCCCATAGAGCCCTGTGCCGCTTTGATGTTCTCTCTGCGCAGGGAAACGTGAATTAAGGGAAGGAGAATTAAAAACTCAGGGTTTTGTTACCGACTGTCGAGCGTTTTCACTTTGTTCTTTCTTGCGTCTCCGTTCGTGTCAGCCTGCGCTGCTTCTCATCTATATATAACCCACTGCATCCTCTTCAGCATCTTTCCTTACCCTTGGGACTCTATCGAGTGCTTTGAGATTGAGCAGAGGCAGATTTTCGATCCCTTTCAAGAAAGAGGAGATGATTTTTGCGCTCAGTATAACATACGGAGAGCAAACCTTTATATTCTCCTTTAAAAACACAACCACCGCACGCACACGTTTTACACGCGAACAGATGGTGCTGTGGAACGCAATAGGTGACACATCGCCCGTGATCGCAGCTGTCCTGGAGGCAAACGGCGCCTCCGTCCCCTTCTCCCCTCAGCCCGAGGGAGCCGAGGCCGAGCCCGCGGTGCTGGGGCTGGCGCCGGCCCGCATTACCTCACCGTCAGCCCCGCGGCCGGCTGCGAGCAACGCGCGTTGCATGAGGAGGGGTTTAACCTCGCTCCGAAACTCCGCCGCTTTAGGTCGCCTCGGAGCCCGCCTGTGATGGAAGGGGGGGACCCCGGGGGGCTCGGTGTGTTTGGAAGCCAAGGACCGGTGGTTGGTTCCCCGGCCGCGGGCACCCGCAGCCCCGGCGGCCGCCTCAGCGAGCGCGGAGGGCGGGTTGTGTGTGCCGCAGAACCGGTCTGAACCGGCGGGAGGCGGCCGGGCGCGCCGCCCCTCAGCCGCGCGGGGTGAAAACGCCTCAGAAAACACAAAACCCGCTTTAGAAACAGTGAAAATGGTTAAAACAGAGCCGCAGCCCCTCGCTGCGGCGGGTGTAGCTCCTGGGTGAAGGGTTTTACCCGCACGGAGGGCGGGGAGACGGCAGCGCCTGTGCGGAAGCGAGGGCTGAGGTAACCTCAAGCGTTCTAGCTCGCTTTTTGTCTTTAAAACCTCCTTCAGCGCCCGACGGAGAAATGAGCCCCCAAAAACCAGGTCCGAAGATAAATATCATCTGATTCGGAGCAGGTAGGACGCAGTTGTGACATAAACCCGAGATTTCTCACCATTGCTCAGCCCCTCCGGGAGAACCCACCCCCCATTTTCATGTGAAAACACAATAAAATCCTTTCAGATGGTATCTTTATTTTTTTACATCGTTTTCGTTGCGTGAGTGGCCCCAAAAAGAGTGAAGGTTTTGCTTCAGGGAATAACACCCCCCCCCCCCCACCCCCCCGCAGTGCTCACAGTAATAGGTGGTAATTGCTGGCTCTGAATGGCAAAGCAATTAAGCCTCTTCCTAAATGTGCAGAAGTAGGTGTTTATCTGGATCTGGTCTGTCAGCCTTTGTTTCTGTAGCCGGGCCCAGGAGCCGAATGGCTGCTGCTTTAAAGGGCATTTGCCTTTACAGGCAAAGAAATCCATCTTCTTTCCTAAATAAAGCTCGGGAAGGGAGTCTTAAAAACGCACCGTGTTGGGGGTGGATGTGAAGGGAAAAGGGTCCTTTATTATGATGAGAACTGTTTTGATCGCCTCGTGACTTTATTGTATTGCGTTCTGTTAAAGCAGTTATTTTTGCTTAATGCTGTAAAAGCTTCTTGCAGTTACATCAGAGTCTTTGTTAGCGAATACAGAGGTTTCTGGTAGCTAAATCCAGACTCTGGCGTGAATGTGCTTTATCTGCACATGGAGGAGAGCCTGCTGTGTCTTAAAAACATCTCCGGGTCACAGCTTCAGGTCTGCAGGATCTGGTGTGAGGTTTGGCAATTCCAGGTCTTCCTAATGTCCTCCTTCAGGAATGGTGGGAAAAACCGGAGCCGTATGGAAGGTGTTGCACCCACCGGCATCGGGGGACGTGTTGTCCTCCTGAGTTTTGTGTTGGGCTGTTTGTTAAACCCATGGGAGCTGCTAAGCATTGATTATCATTAATAATAACCCTCCTGCACGGAGGAAGGACTGGTGCTGCTGGTGGATGGGGTTTGACTTTGGGGTTGTGTGTGCGCGTGTTAGCAGAATGGTCACTTCTAATTGTGTTCTTAAGGCTTTGATTTCCTTCCAGGTATTTTGCTTAATCATCTTGAGTAGGCTGAGGGAAGGAAAGAATTAGCTGAGGTCAGGGAAGTTGAAGCTGCCCGTGTTTCGTCTCAAGCAGGGCTTCGACTGAGGGATCCTGAAGTCAGGAAGGGATCTGCCTCCTGTTCCCTTCCTGCAGCACAGCCAAAGAGTAAGGGGGAATCAACCCTCCCAGAAGCCAAACAAAACCAGGGAACTGTGTAGTGCTGGGGGCCTCCCGCTGTGGGAATGGTCCAGATTCCTCTTTCTTTGTGAGAAATACAACTGGGATGTGAATCGTCACTAAAATAGATTAGAGGGATCATAGTCTAGAAGTGCCTGCTTGTCTGCACGGCTGATGGAGTCTAGACAGCTCAGATGGAGACACATACATTACAGGCACCAAAAGGTGGGGGAGAGGATTCCCGGCATAAAGACCTTTGGAATAATGGGCTGTTTAATAATTGTAATGAATATTCACGCAGAGGGATGAATAGCAAAAGAGGAAGGTTGTACTGAATGCTTCCGGAAAAAATACTGGTCATTAGGATGATCAAAGGAAGAATCCTGCTGCCGCCTGTGTTCAGTCGTACGTGTTGCCATTAAAGCACACACAGAGCGTCCCTTCATGTCTTAAAGGTCGGACTTGTAAAAGCAGTGATTTAGGTTTTTTTTCCCCAAAGAGGATGTATCTCTGCCAGAGGTGTGGATGCAGGCGCTTATGTGCCTTCAGGTGGTGACCCTTCCTCTTTAAATCTCTTTTTGAAGTATTTCTGGCCATTAACCTTAAAAACAACTTTAGGTGGAACACGCTGTGCTTCAGCTGAACTCACAGGGATGTGAATACATGGTAAATAAACCTAATTGGGGAAAACCAGAAAAATATCATCCCTCAGCCTTTGCCAGCTGAACTAACCTTGTAACTGATGCACTTAGGTTTGCATCCAAGCATCAAGCGTAGTCCATCCACGACATCGCAAGTGCCAAACCACTAATGATGGCATCGAGGTTTTAAGCGTGAAAGCTTCTTAGCGGGTGATTAGATATCCCTCTCCAAATCACCACTGTCAGCTGGTAATGCCGTGTGGAGGGGAGGATGCGGCACGTTTCCCAGTGGAAAATCACAGACTCAAGAGAAGTGAGGGCTTTGTTGTATAAAGGAAAGACAATTCGTGTATGTTAGGCCATTTTTGAAGATCTTTAAGGGAAGCAGAAGCTGAATTTCCAAAAGGAGGAGGAAAATGAGCTGTGTAAATGCCGTATGAATAAAACCCATGAAAGCCTCACATTATTAAGTGCCTAATACCCTCTTTTTGTTGTGCATGGCGTTAAGAAGCAAAATTTGAATCCCTCCTTCCAAGAATCCCATAACAAGTGTAGGGGACCTGGTATTTGGTCCTTGCTGGGTTTTGGCAGCAAACACCCCATCTCCATCCAACCATCAAGACCTGTCTCCTGTTTGCGGAAGTGAAATGTGAAGCCTTTTGAATACTTCTCTCTGTAGAACATCTGGGCTTATGCGTACAGTTGCTTTATTTAGCTCAAAGTGATGATTTTGGCTGAAAGACACTTAAAAATCTAGGATGGCAGCAAAGGGACCCGTTGGAAGAATCCTTTCTATGGAAGGGGAGTAGTTTTCAGGGCCCTCTCCTTATTTCTTCTACAGTTGCCTTATATTTTCCATAGATGTCCAGAAATTGTCACTGTTTTTATACCTGGGCAAAAACATGATAAGGAAATCTATGTATAGTTATATATATAAAATAAGACCTCATCAAGCCTTTTAGAAATGAGGAGAGTGATTAAGATGCATTTCCAGCAGAGCCTGGTGGTGAGGGCCCTCATGTATTTTGTTATCTTTCATCTGTTTGAGAGTAGAAAGCTTTTCCAGTGCGATAAGTGGTGAAAGGAAAGCAGTGTTCTCTTTCTGAACGAGAATTCCCCAGAATGAGCTGCACTGGGTCCCTGTGGGCAAACGGAGCTGGCTGAGAGATGCAATGCGTCCTACTTACTGTGGCTGCTACAGGTTTGACCTCCTTGTATCAGCTTGTTTGGTAAGAGGTTGCTGCAAGATCTCAAACCCTCAAATTATGTAAGATTTACACAGTGGCTTTGAAGTTAGTCCCTCCCTTCGGTGTTTGTTTACTGCCTGGTATGTCCTGCTGTCTGGATTGGGAAGGATGAATAGTCACAGAAAGGGAGCTATCGGGTTAGTACCACTTTTGTATCCCTCTTTGCCTTCTAAACACGCATGGAGCTGGGGTTATCCCTGATCCAGAGGCCAGGAATACACCACAGACATCCTGTCCCGTGCTGGTCTGGGCTTTGCTGGGTAAATGCTGGCTTCTGGGTTTTCTGTTTGTTTGTTTTGAGGTGGAGGGAGGTGAGGAATGGCTTGTTGGGTTGTTAGAGGTGAAGCAAGTAGATGCTATCTAGCAGTTACTCCAGAAGGAGTTTATATTGGGTTTGCTTTTTAACATGCAGTTCCCTGTAGCTTCTAGAAACCCCATGTGAGAAAAGGAAGATGCTTCATTAGTGCTGTATGTGTGGCTTGCAGACCGTGCCTGCCGTGGGTTGGAGATTGTAAAGCACTGAATCCCAAAAGGAGGCATGCAGGTGGGGCACATGGGTTTTGCCTGTGGGAATTCCTTGGAGGACTTTTCTCCTGTCCTGGGTCCCAGTGTGCCAGGTGAATTGCCTCCTCCTTTCTCAGCCCTGGTAACGACACACTGCCATGTGGTTTGGAGGCCAAGGCTGTAAAGGCAGTCGATCCAGGGAGTTGGGAGGATGTTAAGGCAGGTTTTATTTGCATGTTTCCCTGTTTTTGCATTTTTCCCACAGCTCTTAAGTCCTCATGCTCATGATAACAATCCCTGGTCAGTGAGATGGAACTGTCCCAGGCTTTTGGGAAGGGGCATCCCTGGAGGGCTGACCATGTGGAAGTTTAGTCACTAAACCATTGCCAAACTAAATTGCAGTAGGGTGCTTTATCAGAAATTACTCTTAAGAGACCATCGCAAGGACCACTCTGATACTGGTTTTATGGGATTTTTAAATACCTAAGGCTGAATTACTCTGTGTAGTTGCTTGACAAATATGAAGACACATTTTCCCCTCCAACACGATACACATTCACTCTGCTGTGGTGCTTCACCTGTTTAACAGAGATTGTCATTCTTATTTTATTTTCGTGACTGAAGTGTTTTCTCCCCATGTGAAATCTCACAGAAAGTTCCACTTTTAGTTGTATTTTTATTTGCATGTGGGCAGGAAAATGAAGTAATTCCCAAATATAGTCCTAGCCAAGAGATCCATCTGTTCTCTGCATTTTTAAATGGCAAATTAATCCTTAGCATACAACTCATCAAATGTCTTCTCTTTCATAATGTATGCCTGATATCACAGAAATGACATTTTTTTCCCAGGCCTTCCATTTTAAGTAGGTCTTTACACAAGAATACCAGCTCCTGTTCTGGTTGTGCAGAGTGCTCCTGTGCATCATCTTCCAGTTGCTGTTGCTGGTCTAGAAAAGGGTATTAAAAAAACCCCTCCAAAATTATTCTTCCCTTCATCTCTTTGGTGGTCTTTTAAAAGTCTCTAGAAGGTAGAAGATGTAAAGCGAGAGAAATGCTGTTTGAAACAGAGCCTTAATCAATGTCCCTGTTCATGATGGAGAGCTATGGTCATTCTGTCTGTTTTCTCCTAGACTGAGCCCTTTGGACAACCGTGACCATTTTTAGAAGTACTAAACTACCACAGCTTTATCTGCCATAAATGGAATTTCTATATTAAGCTTTGTGTGTTCCCAATTTCACTTCACATTATTTATCAGCTCTGGATCTTGGCGTGCCCTTCAGTGCAACTCCCAGCGCAAGAACAATTCCATTTGTTTATACCAGAGGATGCCCTGTTTCAAAACTGCTCCAAATTGGGAATTTCAAGGGCTGGCATTCTGTGTAACACTAAAACACAGCTCCTCGAAGAGGGAGGTGGTTGATGCTGCTCATCTTTGGCAGGGCAGAGCACAGGGCCAGGGCGTGCTGCCTGTGCAGGCAGGGAGAGCAGCCCCAGGGAGCAGAAGGTGAGGGAGCAGCCTGAGAGCTGTCAGGGACGGGGGCTGTACAAATAGCACCAGCTCTGGGAATTTTTAAGTTAAGATATGATGCTTTTCTAAAACACAAAGAGAGACTTGATTCCGTAGCTCTGTTTGCTGTGATCTACCGGCAGTTCTATGTTAAAAAGCACTTACTACCTCTGCAAGACTGAAATAACCCAGAAGTGAATCAGAGCTGGTGCTTTTTTGGTTTTAGCATTGTATAAATAAGGCTTTTCTTCTGAAAAATGGCTGGTGCTCATATCAGGATCATTAAGACCAAATGGTTTCAAAATTGTGTTATTCCCAGGAAATAATTTGGCGGTGCTTTTAAGGTGAAAGGACTTGCTTTTTACCCCCAAGTAAACACGTAGTAGCATAGTTGGACACAGTCAGGGTTACATTTTAACTGGCACTTCATGCTTCTGCCTTATGGGCAGTGCTTGGAACAGAGCTTTGTGGGGTGTTTTTCTTAGATACACAGTAGATCTCTTCAGGAAAGCCGGGCAGTCGTTGAGGAAACTGCCTTGAAATGTTGCTTTCTTGGTGTTTTGGGCAGATTTGGCCTCCATGAGCCAGGAGATCAAGTTCTTCAGCCTGCTCCCTCCGTGATTCATTGAATGACCTTTGCCAAAGCCCTTGGCCTCCTCTTACCTTATATTTCCATCTGCAATGCAGGGATGTTAACATGTACCTACCTCCCTGAGTCTGGAGCTAAAATGGTTAATTTAAAAGCAGCTTTCATATGCTCTGAGATTGCAAACTATCAGCTCAGATCACTGCAGGTAGCTGGCAGAAGTTGTTTTCTTTAACAGCATTACACTAATTTTGGCCAAAGGGTTGAAAGCAATTTTTCCTCTAGCCCAAACAAGCCATTCCTGTGCTGCAGCAGTGAACTCTGCCTCGTTGTTCTCTTCCCCACACCACTGCCATTGCAGGGCTATGGGTGCCAGCAGCCCTGAGCAGCAGCTGTCCTGCAGGCAGGTCCTGTCAGTGCTTGAAGTGATTTGGCTGAAGTTCGGTGGTCAGAGTAGGTGGGAAGTTGGGGTGGCTGCGGTGGGACTTCCCACAAGGGCTGGTTCTTGACCTGAAGTTGTCTGAATGAAGGTAATGTTAAGAAATAGTCTCTTTGGGCTCACACATTCTCACACCCACCCTCTTTCTTCTCTCTTTGCATCGTTGGAAGTCTAATTGTGGGAAAGCTCCGGCAAAGAGATGGCTTTGTACTTCACCCTTTAATCTTTCCCAGCACCGAGCTCCGTCACTGTGGCTGTTTGCTGAGAAGGCATTTCCTCCAGCTTCCCGGAGTTTCAGTTCTGAGCAGTCCCACCATTCCCCGGGAACATCCATGTGGTGGCAACTCCGGCTGCTCCCGGATTCAACAGCAGCCCCATCCATGGAGGCACTGTGGGGATTGGAGGGCTGAAGTAGAACCTTCCCAGCAGTAGGAGGTTGTGGTGGCTGCTGAGTTGGCTCTTTGCTATGTGCATGGGCTGATGTGTTTCTAACCAGGACTTTCTTTTTTGCCAGGTTAGTGGTTTTTATTCCTGGCTGTACAGAGTTCAAGCCTGAGGACACAGGCATATAGATCGAGGTGGGAACACTGACTGTGGCTTGGGCACAGTCTCCATCAGCCAGACAGGGATTAACATAAACATCTTTTTAGTGATCCTAATGGATTATTTAGTTGGAGGGAAGAACCAAAAGGGTGTCTTGAAACTCACAGAGGACGTGGCTCCAGGGAAAGTGATTCTGGGGGTGGGAGTACCCCTTTCCCCATCCTTCTGAGCAACATCTTCAGCTTTTCCATGTTTATTTCTCTGTTCTCATTAGAGATCAGGTGTTAGACATCACGATAAAATGACTAATGTAAATACATTAATATGGCCTGTCACAGAAATTAAAATGGGCTGTTAATAAGCCAGTCACTTGAGTTGGGCTAAATAGGTGGCATGTTATTATTATTTATATATATAATATTATCTGGAGACTGCATCTTAAAAACTTCCTTGTCAGAAGCTGAAAGTGACGCTGCGGCAGCCTGGGTCACTGAGCCAGCTGAAGGACACAGAGTTGTTGTGGCTCCATTGCTTTCCCATGGCCTTTAAACACAGTTTAACTTCATTTCATTCCATCTAGGATCCGAGCCCAGCAGGAGGTTTCTTAAGTCTCTTTTCTGGGTGTGGAAGACAGAAAAAGTGAAGGGGAAGAGGATGTCTTGGTTTCATTTGTCTGCAATGTTTAGTGGTCTTTCTTCAGAGCAGTAAATGCTCCTTTTTATTTGTTGGGTGTTTTTTGTGACTGTTTCCCCCTTTCATGCAGTAAGTGTTTTCATTTTCCTTCTCTGTAGCTTATCATAGCTGTGTGTTTTGTCATAGCTGTGTGTTGTTAAATACTTCAGGGTGTGTGATGTACAAACCAGAGTTCTTTGGGTAGCGAGTTCTCAGCACCTTGAAAGGGTGCCAGGGACATCACGCAATCGCATCCCAGTGTGTGTTCCATCACAAGCAACAAAGGTGCTGGAGGCTGGGGTGATGGGCACAGGGTAATTACACCATACGCCAAAAGAATATTAGGTGTAGCTCTCTGCTCCCCAGCTCGCTTCCTCCACCCTTTCCCACCAAGCAGCTTATATACTGCTTAAATATATATATATATTTATATACTGATGTGAAATGTAGAGCTTTGGTATGAAGTCGAGGAACAGGGTTCAAGCTCTTTGTGGTGGGGGCTGAGCTCCTTCAGCTGTAGCCTGCGAAATACCATAACAGCGTATTACCTCTTGATCTCCTCATACAAACAAACTTCAGATGTTGGACTGGGTTTTCTGAGATCTTCAGGTTCAACAACTCTTTTAACTGGGGGGTAGAAAAACACTGTATTTATTTCCACAGATGGTTTTTTCCCCTTATAAATGCTGGTGTGGACTGGAATTATGTAGGACGCATTGTGTGTACAGCACTTGAATATTTAGGTCAGCGTTGCAATCAGCTCTAACAACACAGTGTCTGTCCAGAGCTCCTGAGTGTTCATCCTGGTTATTCCTCCTTGAACAGGCTGAATATCCATTTGTATTGCTGGAGCAACCTGGTGGTGTCTCATATTTTTGGGAATGGGTTTATTATGGTATGCGTGATTTGAGGCATGGTTTTTGACCTGAACATATATAGAGAATGGGGAAAATTCTGATTAAATACCTGAAGCGTTTAGTAGTAGGACAGAAGTAGCACCTGTAATAAACCTGTTCATACCTGATTTCAATATATCATTTTTCATTCAGAAGTCAAGGTGTTTTGTGGGCAAAGATCTTTAATCTGTAGCTACACTGGAATGTGATGGATTTTTTAAGGTTTTCCTTTTTTAAGCAGTTAGTGTCATACTTTCTGCTGACTGTTGGCTGGCAATGATCAGGTCTTTTTAATTACAACGCATGAGTGCATTCAGTATACTTTGACCCATTTTCTGGTGCTATTTTCCCAGGGCCAAGAAATGAAACTGTTTCCAGAGCCTGCTGCTGGTACAATAAATTATTACAAGGATGTGTGTCTTCTGGTGAGAGCTGGTCTTAGAATCCCGGACTGGTTTGTGTTGGAAGGGACCTTAAAACCCCTCCACTTCCAACCCCCTGCCACGGGCAGGGACACCTTCCACTAGAGCAGCTTGCTCCAAGCCCCTGTGTCCAACCTG
>WYDI02024111.1:0-32339 GCA_009867235.2 Psittacus erithacus | reverse complement strand
ATAAAGGCGTTCCTGCGTTTGGCTTCGTGACCCCCCCCTCATTTATTATGGCAGAGCCCCCAAATCTCAGCCCCCCCACTCCCCACTGTGGGCCCCACATGGGGCTGTTGCCCCTTTAAGCCGCTTTAAAGGAGTGGTTCCGCCCCTCTCACCGTCTCCACCAATCAGAGCGCGCAGCCCATAAAACACAACGAGTCTCTTTATTGGCTGTAAGGAGCGGGGCCGCGTTGGCGCCACCCAATCATCTTTGGACAAAAATAAAGGGGGCGGGGCCTCCCCGCCTCTGCTATAAAAGGAGAAGGGGCGGGGCCTCGGAGCTCTCAGGCCACGCCCCCTTAAAGGGGCCACTCCCCTCTATGGGGACCCCCAATTTGGGGGGCTGGGAACCCCCAAAATCCTTGTGCAAGGGGGGAGGGGTTTGAACCCGCCCATCCCCCCCTTTTAATAAGACACTTGTGGGGGGAGGGGCTGTAGTGTGGGGCCTCATTTGCCCCTCCCTCACCCCCATTGGTGGGGGGAGGGGGGGGCAGCACTTATGGGTGGGTCTCTAGGGTGCCCCCCCCCCCCCATTTTAGGGGCAGACCCATAGAGATTTGGGCAGCCCCATAGATGGGGGGTGCCCCATAGATGGGGGGGGGTCACTGGGGGTCCCCAGCCAGCAGTGGGGGGCGGGGGAGGTCCCCAAACATCTCAGTGCCGTCGCCCCCCCCCCGCAGCGCCAGCGCCCGCATGGAGGCCGCGATGCGCTCCAGGTCCGGGGATGCCTATGGGGGTTGGGGGGCAGAAATGGATGTGACCCATAGCGACTCTCCCAGCCCCATAGAACCATACCCAGCCCCATAGCAGCCCCCTATAACCAGCCTGCTCCCATAGATGCACCCCTATAGGTTGGTCAGGCCTATAGCAGTGCCCCATAGCCCCACTCAGCCCCGTAGATCACCCCTCTTTGCCCCATAGATCCCCTCTTTGCCCATAGATCCCCCTCTTTGCCCCACAGATCCTCTCTTTGCCCCACAGATCCCCTTTGCCCCACCGATCCCCCTCTTTGCCCCATAGATCCCCCTATTTGCCCCACAGATCCCCTCTTTGCCCCACAGATCCCCTTTGCCCCCCCCATACCCCCCCCTCCCCCCCCCACACCAGCCCGTTACCCCCTTCTCCCCCCCCAGCCCAGTGCTTCAAGAGGTGCTTTGGGCTCTCTTTTCGAGTAGGCAGCACTGCTGTGGTGAACCATGGTGCCACGTACTGCTGTATGAGTAACGATTTGGGTTGGAGGAAAAGGCACCCACAGCGTGTGGGGCCTTAGCTCAATGTTAAAAGTATTTACCAGTGTCCTCTGCCATGCATGGCCACAGTGATCCTTAATTTGCTATTTCGTTTTGAAACAAAGGTGGGCACAAAGATAGAGAGCATGCTGAGAATTCTTGTACAAGATAAACTGTTGTAGTTCATATAGTTTTAGGCCCTATGACCTTAGTACAAGATGTGTGTAAGACAAGCAGCTAAGAGAACAGGACATAAGGATAAGGAGTATCTGGGAATGGCAGGTGTCCAGGATGGGCTGCAGTTAAACTAACTGCTAAGTGGAAGGACAGGATGGTAGTTATGTCTATGGTGTTAATGAACCAATTAAGTTGGTATAAGCATCTACTGCGCGTGCTTCAAAGGCTGCCAGAAGAGATGAAGATTGTTGGAAGAAGTAAACGACCCTCAGAGACCACCACCACATTTCTGTCCCCATGTGGGACACTTTCTAGAAAATGCTGTAATCCATACGTAGTCTCATGAATATGTATGTGTGCCCAGTAGCTATATAAGGACGGCTTGTGTAGCAGTATGGGGACACACGTTAGGAAGAGCTATCCCCCGTGTCTCCCGGCGCCGCAATAAAGAATACCTGCTTGTCAACTTGAAAACTTTGTTGGCAAGTTTGTTCCTGGAGTTTTTCCCGAATCAGCTTTGGATGTGTCCTAATCTCCGAAGGAAGGCAGATGATAAAGGTGTTCAGAAATAAAAGCCCTTTGGTGGAAAGATCCCCGCTAGCTGGGAAAGAGGAGGGGGGTCTACTGGAAACAGCCCCCTAGCAGGGTTTAAAACCACAGAGATGTCTTGTGTAACCTAGCTTTGCTGTGTGACAATGTTCTTGAGGCAAATTACTGAAGGGGAAAAGGTACCACAAGCTGTTTTATTTCCGGAGCACTCCGAGCTCTGGATATAGTTTATAACATCTCACTCTGTGTCCATGGACCAAAGACAGGATTGGCGAAGCCAGGAGAGGATTCTGGCTTACTTGTTCTGCTGTAGAGAGTCTCACAGAAATTGAAGCTCTCATTTTCTCTCTAGGGGAACCCTAACATGCTTGTTAGGTGTACAGAGATTTCATCTTGCCCGCTTTTGGGTCGTGTACTTCTCCCCTAAAGACATTTCCAGTAACAGCGATGTCCAAGTAGCAGGGAATCTTTTCTGTCAGTAGAATCTGACAAAAGCCTTCTGGGCACAATAAAAAAAGAAAGACTATTATGGTTCAAGAGTGGCCCCTGCAGAGTAGTTGCATGTTGGCAAGTGTCCTGAGGTTCTTGGAGGGCCAGGGTAAGATGAGTTGCATCATTTGGTCAGCAATTGGAGAAAACTGACTGGCAGGTACAAGTCTTTCCTCTGCTCCTGGCAGCCCAGTCAGACATCATAAAACAAACGCACGAGTTGGTACCGGATTGAGAACGCAATCGCACTGCCCAGGACCTAGGTGAAAAGCAGCCAGAGAACAGAAACATTGTAGCATTAAATAGGGTACAAGCTAGCAGTTCCTCATTTCCCCTTGGATTTGCTACACTTTGTGCCTTGTTTCACTAAGTAACAATATTTAGGCTAAATTTTTTAGGTATAGAACCATGGAAGGGTGGAAGTGCAGCCGAAGTCCTCAGCTCTTTCTCTGAGAATCGCAACCATCTGCGGGGGTTCTTCACATGTGCCAGCACACAGTAACATTGTGAGAACAAGCAGACTAGAGGAACGGTTGTGAACAACTCCTTCCTCCTTAAGCAGCACACGTTATAATGTAAACTCTATAGTTTGTGATGGAAAATGCGTCATGTCAAAGCTGCAATTCAGCATCCTTACAAGAAGGCACTGCAAAGACTTCTCTGCCATGGCTGGGCTCCAGATCAAGTCCTTTCTCATCCCTGATACAGTCTGCCTAAGCAGTGTTTGGTCTCCAGGTTTATTTGCTGGAAATCCTCCCTCCTGAATGGGAATTTGGTAAAGTGTGTGTCTCTTTCCTAAGAAGAATGTCTGATCTGAGGATGAAAAAAGGAGTTTTACTGTGGGCACCTAGGCAATGCAGCCCTTTTCACAAGTAGCGTTTCTTCTGTTTTATGCATGAGAGTTCACATGCTGACCAGAGGTAGTGGCAGTATCTGTGAGGCAACTTATCCTCATGCGCTAAAGTGCTTCCAAATGCTCCCGCACCCCACTCAGATTATGGGTACTGCTGAGCTGTGTGCCATGCTTACCAAGTCCACCAGCTGGAGATAACTCCAGGACTGTGTTATGTGGTCTGGCAGTGGGCAAAGGCTGGATCTAGTCACAGTGACAAAGCACTCTGCTGTCCTAATGTTTTTGTAGCATCCAGTGATTCATGCCTTGGGAACCTTCTCAAGCTAACCTCGTGATTTGTATTTATTAGCTGTCAATGAACATGGAGGGGTGACGGGTAGAGGCAGGGGGAAGAATCTGTTTCCTCCTTGAGCAGCATAAACCTCCTGATTCTCCTCAAGTTCCAAAACTCAACTGCATCTTGTGTGAAAAGCATGATACTTTACTTCCCCTTTTCCCCTTGAAATGCTTGAGACTCATTTGGATCTGTTTCTGTTGCAGAGTACATCTTTTTACTGGAGGACACATTGGTCTGACCTGAATGAGTAGCAACAGGAGAGTGAGACTTCGCTCGTGGGTGGGTCCAATCAGCTTTATAACAAAGTTAATAAGGGTCATATTATTGCACTCGGTATATTCGCCATCTTCATCTGTTCCACTCCTCACATCTACTATATGCAAGATCTCGACAGCCTGGAGAAAGAAATATTACACGTTATTTTACCAGGTATGTTTGGTACTCGCTGGCCAGTTTAGATCGAGATCCTTTTTCCTATACAATCCCCAAAGAGCCTGCACTTTTACTAAAAAGACAATGACAGGCTTATGATGATTCTGGGACACTGCTATGTGAGGTGATTCTGAAAGATTATTAACACAATCGAGTGACCATGAGGGACGGTGACTGACCAAGTGGAGTATTTTCTTCTGGATTTGAGCCAGGAAATAACTAGCAAACCCAGAAGTTCTGTGTTTCCTCCCATCCTGTTCCTCTTGCTTTTTATCACTGCCTCAAAATGGGCTTGACTTTTGAACATTTTCTGGACTTTACCTTCAGAATGTTTGCTCCCATGGCAGAGAGGCTCTTGGTTTTGAATTTGGAGTAGCTCATCTCCAACTTCCCTGTGCTAGGATTGAGCCTAAAAGAAACATTACAATTTTAGTTCGGATAGAGCGAGGAGAGTAGCTCAGAGAGTAGCTCTCTCTCAGCTGAGTAGCTGAGAGAGAAACCCAGTGGTGGAAAAAGCAGGACTAATCCTACACATATAGCAACAGCTGCTGATACAGAGTTCCTTGGAGTAGGCAGAGCAAGGAGGAGATTCCTCCCCACTGCACCCCTGCTATAGGCATAGAGCTGCATGGTTTTAAAACTAAAGCACCTGACACCTGCAGAGACAACTGTCAATGCAGCACAGTGCCACAGAATGCTTGCTATTATGACACCTTAGCAAATACTACCACAACAGTATTAAAAGCGACCAGTCAATCTCTCTTGATCTTGTTGGTGAGACTAATGTATTCTAACATTGTTAAAAATCAATTGTGTATCTGGGGGTTGGGAGGGCTGCAGTGGTCAGAAAAGATAACTTCTTTGAGAAACCTCTACTGTGTGACCTGACCGAGGCTGACAGAGGGAGCTGGCTAACCTTTAGCTATAAAATGGCTTTTTTAGCTATAAAATGGCTTTGATGGCTTTTTCAAAGCGCACCTACCACCACCTTTCTCAGCTGGTGTTCACAATAAAAGGCACAATCTGTGGTACTCTTACAGGTCGCCCGGGTACGTTACCTTGGCAGCCGGTGACGGGGACAAGGAATGACGTGGAAGAGTTGAGGCAATGAGTAGAGAAAGTTGAGCACTTGCGGGATGAAAAAAAGCAGCATTGTTTTGCTGAAGTGCCCCAAGATCCCCACCACAGCAAAGGTCATGCCGGCAAAGTAGCAGAAGGTGTCCCCAACAAACACTTGAGACGGGTACCTGCAATCCACAGAGCAGAAAAGCAAAGGTCTGTCATCGTCGCTGTTGCCATGCAAATGACTTTATAACCACCAAACATACTCCCGCGTGGCTGGCTAGAGAGGGAACTGCAGTAGATCTACATGGTAAAAACAAGCAATGAAGCTATCTATGCCAAGGACTGCAGGGCTGGGACCCACAATCTGATTTGCAGAGAATATGATACGAAAGAATGGCTAACAAGACAGAGGAGGTAGCATATCCTCACGTACATTTTGGTGAGCTGGTATGACTGGAATTGTGCTAATAAAAAGAAAAGCTACCAGCACATCGATGCTTTGCACTGTTGGTTCTGGCAAAGGACCCATCTATGCCCCAGCATCCCAACTGCACGCTGGCAAATGGGTTGGCTTGTTTGAAAAGGGAGAAGGTAGAGGGAAAGGATGCTTCCAAAGAAACTTTGAATGTCCATCCTCTTACCAGTTGTGGTAAAACAGCCCCAGCGTGGTAAAAAAAAAGGGAATCATGAAGTAGAGAGAAAAAATGTGATCATCTCGGTAATCCCCTATAGAAAAAGAAAAAAATATGTTTGCAATAAGACAGGACTGGTTAGTTTTTACAAGTACCAGATATCAAAATCTAGGATTCTATCTCCCTTTGCTTTTTGCACCCCAAAACACATACACTATCTACCTTACCGTTTAACTCTATGATGTTGAACACAATAATGGAGGCAGCTATCACCAGTGACTGCCCTGCTTCGATTCCATTAATTCCAGCGAGAATGTTGATGGCGTTGGTGCAGAACACTGCTAGCATGCCCATGTACACATAGTAGAGGATACCTGCAGGTCAGAGCAAGCAGAGTGCGGTAGTATTCATAGGCAAAGCAGACCCGGTCCAATTCACTAAAGCTCTTGCTTCTTGCTTTGCACAACAACCCATTACCTGGTGCTCTCAGTGAGTTTGTCAGTAAGTGGTAGCTTACTGACAAATCGTTCTCTACCCCATGACTTGGCCGTCATGTGTACATGTATGTATGACGTGAGGGCTGCAGAGAATAGATGTGATGCAGTGGCAGACCGTAGTACTGTTTCCGGTTTTTGGTCATCCTGGCGTTGGCAGCTGACTGCTGTATGTACCTGGTGATGGACTGTACTGCCAGAACCCTGAAAAAATGAGTGGTGCCTACCTGTGTGTGGCTGAGTGCATGCTGGGTTTCTGGATGTAGTTTCCACCCTAATATTTAGTGGGTACCCTCTCATTGCCAGTAGAGTTGTGGGTGCCACAAATATTTACTTGTGCTCTCTCACTCTTTACTTAAGCAAATCCTTCATACATTCCCTCTGCAGCACAGAGTGCCTCGGGTGACCCCTTTCACAGATCACTCGCCGCTTGTGTGATGGCTTCTGGTGATTTGTAACAACTTACCCAGGTCCAAGTGCATGCCCAGCAGCACACGGAAGGGCTTAGGCACCACAATGGTCGTGTTTCCAAAGTTGGTGAAGTAAACCATGAGCAGCGGGAGGGAAGCCATGGTTGGAAGAAGGAGCTTGTGGCGCCAGCGCAGGTTCAGAACGTCATCTGCAAAGCCCAGGAAAATCATGCAACAGATGGCGAGGAGCGAACCGATGAGCTCCACAAACTGCGGAACAGAGAACAGCACCCCTATTACCGGCGGCCACTCCTGCCTGTGTCCGCCGCACTCCCGACACCAGGCGAGCCTCACCTCGTCGTGAGGAAAGGCCGCGCACTGCTCCTCCATGAAGCACCTCAGGAAGGGCACGGGGATGAAGCAGAAGAGGATGATCAGGAACACCGCCCCGCTGATCACGCCCTGCGCTTCGGGGCTGAAAGGAAGGCAAGGCGCACAGTCGGCCCAGCTGGTCCCGGTCCCGGGGCCGGTGCGGCCCTGCGGCGCGCGGTTCGGTGGGGCAGAGCTACTCACATTGGCCGCCGCGAGGCCTTGTTGAGGTCTTCTCCGTAGAGCTGCGCGGCAAGGAAGCGGTCCTTGAAGGCCGGGATCAGTGTCAGCGTGGCCGCGAAGCCCAGCAGCGACCCGCCGAGGTTGATGAGGAGCGGCATAGCGGGCCAGGCCGCCATGACCACGGCGGCCGCTGCCCCTGCCAAGGGCACAGACCGCGGCCGAGCGCGGAACGCCGCCCGCCACTCCCTCCGCCGCGTGTTTCCAGCCGGGCGCTAGAGCGGAGGCACCGGATGCGCCAGCCCCCTGCTGCCAATCGGCGAGAGCAGCGCCGTTTTTGGCACGAGCCGCTGGGAGGTGCGGGTTTCTCTTGGACTCGCGGGGGTCGCGCTGGAGCGGGGTGCGCGCCTCCGCCTGGCGCCCCTGCCCGGCGCTGGAGCGGGGTGAGCGCCCCTGCCCGGCGCTGGAGCGGGGTGCGCGCCCCTGCCCGGCGCTGGAGCGGGGTGCGCGCCTCCGCCCGGCGCCCCTGCCCGGCGCTGGAGCGGGGTGAGCGCCCCTGCCCGGCGCTGGAGCCGCCTCGGGTCGGTCAGCGCCGCGACCACCGTGGCCGCCCTCATGTACGTCACTTCCCACGCCCGGCGGCCGGGCTCGCGTTGCCCCCGGGACTGGGAGGCGGCTCCTGCGGACGGCTGCCCGCGGGCAGCGGGAGGGGAGCCGGGGCTCTGCTGCGGTGAGGTGGTCCCGCGTCTAGCGCTGGCGAGATGCAAGAGAGCGAGGGGCGGAGCAGCCGCCTGCTGCTTTACCCCACGCGTTCCTTCAAGTATTTAAAAGCCAATAAAGTGTCTAACGGGGAGCCTCTGGGTTGGCGGTTGTTAACAGCGCTGAGACCCTCGCGGGACCCTTTCCGCGGGGTGTGCGTGTGGTGGGAGTCGGTGAGCGGCGCGGGGAAGCGGCGGCAGCAGCGAGAGCCTTTTCCTGCGCCCTGTGCGAGTGGGCTGTGGCGGCCAGAGCGCAGCTGAAGGGGTGAGGCCGCTTTGGCCCCGCTGCGAGCGCGATTTGTACACTTTGACGTGGAAGCCGCGGTGTTACTGGCAGGGAGGAAACCGCAGCGAGGGGGGGTGGTGCTGGACAATGATCCCGGGGGTCTGAAGCAAGGCGTCGCCACCCGCCGGCCGGTGCTGCCGCGGGCCGTGACCACTATGCGGGAGCGGAGAGGCGGCGAGCTGCGCTCGGGGCCGGGCCGCGGGGGGGCGCCGCGCCGGAAGAAGGCGGTGGGGGGGGTGTGCAGGTCGGCTCCGCGGTTGTGCGAGAGCGGGCCCGGGTCTCCGCTGGGGCCAGGCTGCTGCGGCGCTGGCCGGCCCGAGCCCACGTGCGCCGCGGGGCCGGGAGGCGGGCGACGACGCAGCCTCGCCTCCTTCCCCCTCCCTCCGGCGGGAGGTGGCAGCGGCTGGGCCGGCGGCGGAGCGCAGGGGCCGTGCCCGTGCCCGTGCCCGCCGGCCCGCCGTGAGTCGCTGCGCGCTGTGCCATGGGGCCGGATCCGGGATGGGCCGCGCTGGTGCTGCTCTTCGCCGCCTCGCTGCTCACCGTCGCGGCCTGGCTGCTTCAGTACTGGCGGTCTGCGGCTCTGCGGGCGCCGCGGCGGCGCGGGGCGGTGACGGAGGAGGCCGGGGCCCGGGCGCTACTCGCCGCGCTGCTCGCTCTCCGATCCCTGCGGGAGCAGTGGCAGCGGGCCTGGGTGCGAGCCCTCAACAGCCAGGCGCGCCGGCACGGGGTACGGCCAGGGCCGGGGCGGGCGGCGGGCGGGGCGGGGGACCTGTCCCGGGGGCGGTGGCGGCGGCTTGTGGGCGGGCGGGGCTGCCGGCCCTTTGTTCTCCGGCTGCGGGGAAGCCTTCCCGGCCGGTCGCTGTCTGTGGCTGTGGGGACTTCGCCGGAGGGAGCCAGCTCCTGTTCTCTAGCAGCATTGTCGGAACACGGAGAGGAGGCGCTGAGCAGCGGCTTCGGGTCCCTAGGCCGAGTCGGCTCTGATGAAGCCGGCTGCTGTGGCCGCTTTGAGGTTTCCACAGCAACCTCTTCCGAATTTTGTGGTGTTTATTGCTTTTAATCTCCTAGCGTTACCGCTATGTTGATCTATAGTTTTGCAGTCTATGAAGAAGAATGTTCCACACTGATTCCACATGGAAAGAATTGCATAGTAGCTTGCGTTGCCTGTGGGGCAGAGGCTTTTGCCCACAGAAGCTATGGTCCGAAGTCTGTTGTACTTGATAATAACTTGCTGGTGTGAGATGAAGAAATTGGATCTTTGGGGAGGGAGCCTTGGAAGAAGCGCTTGGTTTAGTTATGTGTTGCCTGCACTGTACCTGTGGCTTTTTTTTGAAGAAGTCTTTTTCAGTTACAAGGCAGGTAAGTTGCACCCCTGCAGTACAGCCATTAGAATAAGTGCTGCAGAGCCTGAAGGAGTGTTCTCTGTGATTTGGCTGAAGGAGGGCTTTACTTTCTCAGCAAGTCTGGGATGCTTCACTTTTGGTACTTAAAGTAGATGGTAGTGTTTGGCATCTGGAGAGCAGAAGGATTAATAAGGCTTATTAAGCAGTTTTACTTGAAAGTAACTGCACAAGACAGACTAGATCTTAATTGCATAGGTCAAGCGCAGTGTTCTTGCAGTTCTGCCGAGTTGGGCGGGGCTTTGAGTAACCTGGTCTAGTGGAAGGTGTCCCTAGTTGTGGCAGGGGATTGGAGCTAGATGAGTTTTAAGCTCCCTTCCATCTCTTAACCATTCTGTGATTCTAAGTCTTGTGAGCTATACAGAAGGTTACTGCATTGCAACATTTGGCCTAGACTCGCACCTATCCTATATAATGTAGTTGCTTTTGAGGTATCTCTTTGTCAGGTGATGAAACAGCTGAAAATTAGTGTTTTGGTCTTTAGCTAGTGCTTCAGTACCAAGTTCCTGCGTGATGCATTCTGCTAAGGAGCTGTTTGCTGACACTCCCTTGTGTGTAGTCCCAAGAGAGGGAAAAGAAAATGCCCAAACTGGGGTAAAAGTCTCATGATTTGCTATGAAAGGATAATAGAGGGAGACTAGCTTTCCAGTGTCCTGGTCAGTCCTGGAGGAATGATGCTCAGTCGCTTCTTTCTCACTAGTCTATTTTCTTCTGCGGTTTTCTTGTTTCTGTGTGGCTTCTTTCAGCTTGATGAACTTTAAAAGATTGGTTTGGGGGTTTGTTTTTAACTTGGGGCAGGATTAGCCCAGAGCAGGGAGAGAGAGAAGAAACGGGAAAGCTTCTGCAGTGAAGAAGGGTTAATGCACTTGATTCAGAGTTGACTGCAACAGTTTTGCATTCTCATTTGAGTTTGCCTGTCTGAAATTAATGTAGTGTTCGTAAGTCTAAGCCTCAGCTGGAAACCTTGTTTTCCTTCTCTGTAAAGGCAAGCCAAGATGGGCAGAATTGCAGCATGCGATAGTTGTGCCTAGCAAGACTCATGGAAAGGGACATGAGCGTGCCTGGGGCCCCACCCCAGTCATTCATCCTCCTTCAAACTCTCTGGGATGTTTTGATTAACTAATGTAGTTCTCTTTTCGTAGAGTTCAGTGCAGATCACGTTTGAAGAGGGTTCTCAGCTACCACCAGCCGCAAATATAAGTCACGTGACATGCAAGGGACAGTCAGACCGCAGCATGGTAAGGCTTTGCCGTTCTGTATTGTTCTCTGTGAGTTTTTTCTGTCGATTGATGAGGTGTTGTAGGGAGGCTGCCGAGAGCTGCGTGATGGGGATTGTGGAACTGGGGAGGTTTTGGGCAAGATTCGTTGTTGAATTCGGTGGTGTGCCACCCGACCCTGTGGGAGCCCTAGGGGAGATATGTTGGTGGAGCTAGGGCATATGTATGCTGAGCCCAAACATCAGGATCCTGCGGTGAAGAAGGAGAAGAGAGATATTGTCACCAGTTTCTCTTTACTGCATCACATGCATAGTCTCTAACAGCAGGTTCCGCAGGGTCTGGGAGCAAGCCGTATGTTTCTTTCCTGCTGTGGTGGGTCAACCTTGCCTATTACTTTTAGAGATTTTGCTGTCCCTTTGTGATAGCCTCTCGCCAGGGGTATATACTCTTCTATCCTTTTCTCTCCAGGTGCTGTGCTGCCATCTGTCAGCTGAAGCTGTGAAATTCCCTGTGTCTGTTACTCAGCAGTCCCCAGTTGCTGTTTCTGTGGACACTTATCATGTCACTTTGGCTGTGCTGCAGGCTCAGGTAATGGTTGTAAAAAGTTAGCCTATGACCTTGTTCCTTCACCTGCCCCTACACACACTGGGGAAGGAGGACTCAGTATAGTGTGAAGAAATGCCTCGTGATGCTGGAAGTAGTGGCATTGGTGCCCTCATATTTGGCGTGGTGGTAGATAATCCCGATCTATGTGTCAAATCCCACTTTCTGTGTCTTATTCTGCAGATGTTGGCTATGTAACGTAGCCATAACAAAATCCAGAATGGTTTGAGATTTAGCATTGATTTTGGTGCCTGGGCATCCAAAAGTAGTGAGGAAGCCAGATCTTAGTACGGAGCTTCTGCTGCAGGTGCTTCTTCCTGTAGGCCTGGGACTGCTTGTATTCTTACGTTCTGTCTCCTACTGTTGCACTGGCACAAAGGCCTTTCAGTCACTGAATTTGAGGCAGGGTAAGCAGAACCTCTTCTTTACTATGAGTATTTGTTCTTGGCTAGGTGGAGATCCACTTGGAGGAGATTCAGAATGAAGGTCTCCTGGTGTCGTGGACGTTCAAGGACAGACCGGACATGAACCTTTCCGTTCTTCCGAGACTTCAACTTTGTGAGGTGAGTGAGGGTGAGGCAAAACTGAGAAAGACAGAAACAGTGCTGCAGCAGAAGAAAGGCTGTGGCAGAGGGGAAAGGAAGAGAGGTTGGCAACTTGTTCTCGTGGCCCTTCATGGCAAGGAAGGGGATTCTTTTGCTGTACTAGCTCAGCTTTGTCAAAACAGCTCTCCTCAAGAAGGGCTGAAGCAGTATGGATGCCTGTTGTCTGAGTTTGGTGTAACAGCTGAATGGAAGTAAGCATAGAGAAAAGGCTTTCTGTCTGCATAGGTCCATCTGCTGTCGTCAGATGTTCAGCTGCAAAATGAGATGTTGTTTTTTTGTTTGTTTTTTTTTGGGGGGGTTCTGGGAGGGGAGTGGTGGTTTGGGCTTTTTGTTTGTTCATTTTGTTTGTTTTTTTTTTTTTTTGAGAAGTTAGCATGCAGAACAGAACCCACAGGTGTTAGAGTCTTAATGAGCTGAACGCAGGAGTTCTTGTGCTTCTGTAATCCAAATAGGTTGGTTCATTTGTTTGTTTTATTGACACACTTATTGCTTTATCCTGAGTACATGGAGGAATCAAGCCGTTCTCCCAAAAGTGTGGTAGTACCATCTCATGAGGTAGTGAGGATGTGGCAAATTTTAAAAGTTGTATTGTCAAAATTTGCAATGGGTAGACTACAGATGTAGAGGATTAGTCTGTCTCATTTAGACAACTTACATTTGCCTGCAGCTGTTACATAGAAGCTTTAAATAGTGGGGAGAGCAAGTACAGGATATGGCAGGAGTACCTGGGATGCTACTGCCGGCAGAAAGACCATGTAGTGTCTTAGAGGTGTGAGAGGCAGCTGGAGCTGTATAAAAAGAAACTGTGTCTGCCTTATTATGATTTTTCTGTGTTTCCTCTTGATTTGTGGAGAGAAGAATGAAGGGAAAGCAGACCTGTCCACTATAAAGGATCTGATTGAGGATACCATCATCAGCACGCAGCCAGCCATGACGGTGAATCTGAAGGCGTGCGCCGCTGGAGCTGGTGCAGTAAGGCACTCTCCTCCTGTCACTCTTGTGCCTCAAGCTCTGTGCCCTGGGGTGCTTCTGAGAGCTGAAGCTCAGGCAGGAATCCGGAGGTCGAGACTTGCTTCTGGATGACAGCTGCAACCTGGCCCACACTGTAGTAGGAGTTGGGGTACTGTGGCATGGGGAGGAGAGTTGATTTGAAACCACTCCAAAGGGCAGCTCTGTTCGTACCTTCTTTTCTGAGCACTGAGTGTCAGTTGTATTGAGGTGGAGCTGAGCTGCCTGAGACACGTCTCTTTTGGCAGTCTCTCCGTTCCTCTGAACGCTGAGGTTCTGTCTGCAACAGCCTTTGTGGGTGTGGAATGGTCCATGGCGTGTCATGTTCCATAGTCTGCCTGGCAGCCAGCAAGCTTGTGCTTGGCTGTCTCTTCTTGTCTGCCTGAAATTCACCATCTGAAATAACACAGGGGCCCAACGGAAGTCAATATCTTGGGGAACCTACAGCATCTCTTGCTGGCTCTGTGGGTATTCCCTGACAGTTGATGCTAGGAGCAACTTGGCAGATGCAGGGATGAACTGCCAAGTCATGTGTCTTGCTACTGTTGCTGGCAAGTGAACGATGAAGGCGTGGGTCTCACTCTTGTAATTTCTCAGGTTACCAGCAATAAGTTGGCTCGAGAGTCACTGTCCAGAGTAGCCCCTCTGGGTTCTAAGCTGTTGCTCCGGAATCTTCGAGTGCTGAATTTGGGCTGTGAGGGGAAAGGAGGTAAGCATGAAAACTTTCCTGATCTGCAGGGGCAAGCATGCAGGTGGTGAGACTGGAGCGAGTGGATGTTTTGGGTGGGTCTGAATGGGAAAAAATGGAAAAGAGGGGCATGCGACCACCAAGCCACCGCCTTGTGTTGAGCACATGCATGCGCTCCATCCCTCTGTTGCAGGACTTGAGGAGATACGCTGTGTGGCGAAACTAGACAGCCCCCCGCAGCAGAAGTGGACGAGGCCGGTGACAGCTGGCAGTGCCAGTGCTGTGGCAGAAATAGAGTGGAATGAGGAGCTCTTTCTGTAAGTGTTGCATCCTCCTCACAGCTGGCACAGCAGAGGTGGACCAGCACAATTTCTGGGTGTCATTACTGCGTGATGGTAATTGATGCAGACTGCACAAAGGTGAAGTTTGTGCTGTGGGGTGGCATGAGTTCATGCTGCCCATGTGCTGGGCTAACAATTCCAGTGATTGGCCTCAGCTTGCGTATGTATTTCCTGCTCCCCTGGACTCTGTTTTAACTGCATGGTCAGAAGCGGTGATCGTGGTCGGCTTGCGGGAGTGGCAGGTGCAGAAGGCCTGGAGCGTAGATCTTGGCCTTCCAGATAGATTGCTCTCTCAGCTTCACCTGGCAGCCTAACACAGCCCTGCAGGTGATACAAACAGGAGTTCTCCTCTTCTGTGTAGTTTACTGCCAGCAGCAGCAGGGGCAGCAAATTTGTCCTCCAAAGTAGCATATGCATACTGAAGCTTTGGAAAAGGTGACGAGGCACATGAGATTTGAGGGAGGGAAGATACGGAATAGGGTTGTTTGCTGCTTGGCTCTTTTGCAGATTGCCTAATATGAGCCTGTCTTTTTTTGTTCCAACAGGGAGTTGGGACATGGAAGTAGAGAGCTGAAGCTACAGGTGCTGGGGAACAGCGACAGAGGGGGAAGTGAGTACTGGAAGCCATAGGACAGGTTGTAAGATGGGGAGACAAATGTGCCTAAGGGACTCTGTGTGCTTTGAGCCTGCGCTGGTTTGGTATTCATGCGATTGCAATGAACTCTGCAAGGGATTTTTCATATCTGACTTTATGTGAGTCTCACACTGTGTAAAATAACTTTGGAGTCTGTTCTTCCAAGTGAAACGGTCTTACTCTGACCTTTCTGGTACCTGGGAGATTCCCGTGGCCTGCCCGTCCCTAGTCTGAAGCGGGGAGAGGGATGCAGGGTTTTGCCCCAGTATGTTGGAAGAAATTTGCACAAGGCTCGTAACTCTTCATTTGCACTCAGTCAGGGTAACTAACTACAGTACTTATTTTTAATGGAGGCTGTGCAGCACCCACCTCTTTCAGGGAGTCAGTTTCTGGATTAGTAAAGAGGAGTGGAGGAGCACTGCCTGCCTTTTCCCCACCTCGAACCTGGGAGCTATGGGGCAGGAGGGGCTTGGCTTTGTTGGCCCAAGTGGTTGCTTCCCAAAAAGCAGAAGGTGTCTTGGATGTGGAGCTCATGTGATGCATTCTGTTTTCCTGTTCGTTCTTGCAGGTGTGCTGCTGGCACATACCACTCTTTTGCTTGATTCTTTGGGCAAACAACCTTCCGGGAGACAGATCTGCTCACTGGCCCCGGGAGCTGGGTGGTCACTGGCAGCTGAAGCTACCATTATGTTGGAGGTGAGCCTGTAACAGTGTTTGTGACGTGAGCCTCTAGCCAGAGATGGCTGTAACTGGGCCTGGGCTCATCGCAGGGGACTGTCAGACCTTTATGTTGCAGAGGGGTGTCACCAGGCCCTTGCTCCCCAAGCCTCTGTCTGCTGAACCAACTTGGTAGCAGGGATGGCTCCTTGGTGCCTGGAGCAGTAGCTTTTGTTGCCCGTATGCATGTCTTTCCGACTAGGAAGAGGAGAGCCTCTCTGAGCTGCGCTTTACTCTTTGTAGCTGCTATTCCAAGACTCTCCTGCATCTTTGAATGCTCAGCATGCTACGTCTCTGCGAACCAGCATCACCCCCACTAAGAAGGTGGAGATGGACCGGACAATCATGCCTGATGGCACCATCGTGACCACTGTCACCACGGTTCAGTCCCGGCCCAAGGCAGACTGCAAAATGGGTGAGGCTGCTATGTGATGGGCATCTTGTACATGTTGCTCCTATGGGAGTGCAGGCTCCTTAGTATCCTGTGGCTGGCTGGAGGCTTGTGCCTAGCCCCAAGGAAGGGAATTGATGCAGCCCTGTGTTTGGGGGGAGGTGAGAGAAGGACAAGCCTCTCTGACGCCTTTTGGCAGTGGGAGCTCCTGACTCTAACACGCATACCATTGTGCAACCTCTGCGTTAACGCTGGCAGAGTGCTTTGTCACTCTTCCTCTATTTATGTGCTGAAGGCAGAACTGGAAGCACATTGACCTTGCTTGCTAGTGGTTGTTGCTGCTTGTGGTCTGATATCCTGATGAATGTGGTGCTGCATATTCCATGAGGCAGGGCCAGAAAATGGCATGAACGGGGTCTCGCAACTGGGCTGCTTTGTGTGTCTTTTCCCAGTAGGCTTTCTACTGCTTTGTTATTGTGAAGCCTCACAGAGCCAGCCTCTGCAGGCTCTCAGCACGCGCCCTTGAGGTTTTTTTGGGGCATAGGAGGCCACTACATGGTTGCGAAGTTGCCTAAACTTCATCTCCTCTTACTGGTGTCTCTGTGTCTCTGCCTCGCTTTCACCATGAAGATTCACCATCGAGGTCGCCTTCCAAGGTGGAAGTGACTGAAAAGAAGACAACTGTGCTTTTGGAAAGCGGCTGCCCTTGCAGCCCCTTGCCCAGCGGTAGCCGTAAGTGCTTGGAAATCCGAGGCTTTTATTGGAGCGACTCTATTCCTTAGCCTTTCATGGAAAGTGGCTGTCTGAATGTGGGGCACATAACTCGTCTGCGTTTGCTGTGACAGAGGATGTCCGAGTGCTTGAGAGAAGGGGGGGGTGGTGGTGGGTGGGAGCAGGTAAAAGACATTCCACTGTGGCTATCTGGTCTGTGACTCCAGGCATTTCCTTTCTTGATGAAAATGTTCTAGGCTATCTGGACCCAAAGAGCTGTGCTCATCCTGTACTCGGGACTCTGTCTCTGGGACAGAGAGCTGCAGCCTTTTCGACGGCTCATGGCCGAGGCTGCCCAAACTCTTGGGAGTCTTTGGAAGTCTTTGTGAAGTGGGAAGAATATTTTAATGACATATCTGGTGGGAAATCAGACTTTGCAGGTGCCTGAAAGAGCCATGAGCTATATGGTGCTTCCTTTGGTTTGTTTGGGCAAGCGTGTAGTAAATTCTGTTCTCTCCCTTTGTGCACATGGAGTTGCCTATAATGAGCATCATGGTAAGCAAGTGACCTCTTGCTGGTGCCGAAGGTCACTACATCAAGTGTTGATGTCTTTCTTTTGCTCAGGGGATAGCTATATGCCCAATGGCTTGGATCCGGTGGCTGAGACGGCAATCAGGCAGCTGACTGAGACAAATAACAAGCCTGCCAAGAAGACCCCAACAAAACGTAGCACGCTGATCATCTCGGGAGTTTCCAAGGTCTCTGATAGTTGCGGGGCTCCATTTCCAACCTGTGAAGTCTTTTCTAGGGATGGGTGCATTGAAACCACCCGGTCCCACAGGAACCAGTGTGGGAAGGTTCTGGCACAGAAGGCTTGCTTGGCAGAACCCTTTGCTGCTTCCTTGCAGCTTGTCACTGCTTCCCAGTGAGCGTCAAAGGTACCTTGCCAGTCTGCAGGGCAGCTGCTGGTGGGAGTTCACGAAGGGCAGCCACGGAAAGAGGGGCTGCTGCCATAGCTGGTTGAGAACCTCTTGGAGTCCTTGGACTTGCCTGAGGGAGTGAGGGAGGTGCAGCAGAATGCTTTGGAATTTGCCACGTTCCAGTATGCTTTAGCAAAAAAGTGACATTTGTGCATTGATGCCATCTAGCGCTGATGATCGGAGCCTGGGAGTCCATGTGTAGGTGTGAATGGAAAGTGGGAAATGAGCGTGATTCTTTTAAACATTGTCTTCCTGTTTGTCTCACCCTCTGATCCCCCTCCAGGTACCTATCGCTCAAGATGAACTGGCACTTTCCCTGGGTTATGCTGCATCCCTGGAGGCCACAGCATCCAGGGATTCTGTGACAGAGGGCACAGGCGAGTGGATGCACGATTCTACTGAATCATCACAGCTGCCGGAATCATCGCCATCTAGACAAAGAGCCGGTCAGGAGCTGGACGAGACAACACGGTCAGACATCTCTGAGAAGCCATCGGTGGAAGATGTTGAGTCTGAAACTGGTTCCACGGGAGCACTTGAGACCAGAAGCTTGAAAGATCACAAAGGTAAGGATGAACCAGCAGATAGTAGCTAACATTAGACTTGAGGACTAAGTGCTGTTTGAGTCCCCTTCACACAGAGCAGGAGGGCTGCAGCCAGCTTTCACCATGTTGAAGAGCGGCTTCTGCCAGAGCCTGGAAAAGCCTGTCTTTCTCACATGCTTCCTGCTGGAGCAGTTCCAGATTCCTCTGTCTGCAGGTGTCCGATTGCTGTGGCCTTTTCAGTTTCTGTGCTTTCTGTCTGGGTTCTGTGCTCTCTGCCTCCTGTGTGGTTTGCATGTTTCTGAGAACCTGTTTTCTCTCCCTAGCCTCTAGGACTCCAAATAGGGCACATCTCGTAAATGATTCCTCCTCTGAATTCAGCTGCCTCTAGCATGGAAACGGAGGCTGGCTGACAATGTGGATTGTACAGGCCTCGACTCCCTCCCTCTTTCTCTGTTAACTCAGACTTCTGACCTGTTGTACCGTGGGATGTCCATATGAACTCTCTGTTTTCAAACACCGGAGTGGGCCTCCTATTCCGACCAAGCTGCTGTTCCAGAATTCCTGGGCTTGTGTCAATTAGGTGGATGGCGCACCTTGGATTTGTCACAGCTTGTAGCTGTAACAGTTTCACTTAACTGCAAATTTACGTAAATAAGCGCCAGCCAAAATCTCTATTGCTGAGAATATGAGAGCGGGACAGGTTTTAGGAGGGTGTACTGTGCAACCAGGTACGGTTCAAACTGTGGTGACCAACCCCCTTGTTTGTGTGTCAGTGAGTAGAAAGGCATGTAGCCCTGATTTTTGAGAGATGCGGCAGGCGGGAAAGGAAGAAAACCAGAAAGAGAGCCCCCTCTGTAGGAAATACTGTTGCAGCTTTGTATGACATGCAGGTTTTGAATATACCTTTTTACACCTGGCACCTGTTTGGGGCTGACGGCAATTGGCATCTCCATCCCGTCCTGCCTATGTGAGTCTTCCAGAGCCATTGCTGTCATTTGTCTCCAGGTTCAGGCATCTCATGAAACTGTGGGCAGTCGCTCTTGTGGCTTGATCATTGGCTAATCTGGGTCTCCTTGAGAGGAGCTGGTCTGAGAGGCCTTTTCCCTGCTGCACGTTTCTCACGGTGTCTCTGCATGCAGATTTTCTCATGTGTTTTCCCTTTGTGTGAGTGTTAGCTTTTCATTACAGTTCTGCATGTTTCCGCTGCAGAGAGGACATTATGTAAAAGGAAGGTTATGCAGAGGGGATGTGTGATGGCATGCTTAGTGAAGCCACTTGCTGATATTGCGATCTGTCCCGAATGTAGATTTTTGCCATGGGGCTAGGAGCTGGGATTTGCTGAGCTGCTGTGAGCTTCCGTTGCTCAGGGCGGAACACATCTGTGCTGCACATCAGAAAGCAGTTGGGTGTGTTATTACCCCTGAGACACAGCAGGGCAGGATACTGTCATGATTTTCAGTTCCTTCCTTTCCATCTCTACAGTTAGCTTTCTTCGAAGTGGAACCAAGCTCATCTTCCGGAGGAAGAGTAAGCAGAAGGAAGCAGGCCTAAGCCAGTCGCATGATGACTTGTCCAACATTGCCACCGACTCCACTGCCAGGAAGAAAGCTGGCAGCTTCTCCCGTCGCCTCATCAAGCGCTTCTCCTTTAAGTCTAAATCCAAACCCAAAGTTAACGACAGCTTGACGGCAGGCGAGAACTGAAGGAGGGAGAAGCTGTGAAGATTGCTCAGAGATCCTTTTCTAGTCTCTTGTCTTCCCACTCTATGGTATCTGTGACCTGTGGTCCGGTTCCTCTCAGCCTTGGCAAGGGAAGACGCCCCTGGTGCTTTGTGCCATTTGGGGAACAGGGGTGGCGAAACCGGGGCTTAGGCTGCTCATCTGCCTCGGCTTAGCCCTTTCTGACTGTCATATCCCACTGCACTCTCCCAGAAAATCCAGGTGGTATGCTAATTCTGGTGGAAGTCCCTGGAGCTGTGAAAGCGACTGCACGCATAGCTGTCTGGTGTCGCTGGGTGCATCCTGGAATGAAGGAGGCAGTGAGGAGGCTCTCAAGTGGTAGTGCTGAGGGTTAAAGATGGAGAAACTGCTGGGTTAGCTATTTTGCTGAGAAGTGTGGGATGTAGCCTCACTCAGTTCTAGTGGGAGAGAATGATGTGGTCGCTGGCCATCTAAATGCTGTTGTTGCTTCTGCGTGGTGCAGAGCCTGCAATCTGATAGAGGCACAGTGCAGTGTGTTCCCAGGCTGCGAATTGTTGGGAGAACAAGCTGCGGTTCTCGGCTCTTGGAACAGCTCTGTTTCCAACAGTGCTGAGGGATGCCTGCTTTCTCCACTATGCAGATGAAGGAAGCAGCCTCTAAGAAGGAAGTTTAACCACCAGGCGAGTTTTTGTAGAAGCCTGGGCCCTTGCAAGAATGTCTGGTGCTGTCAGCACTGCCACCCTATGACTCAGCCTTCCTTCCACATCCGCATCGACAGATGGGAAATAGGCTGTGATGCACATGTGCACTGGCCGTTGTATGAGCAGAACCCTTTCCCTTGGGGAGGTTGAGGGTGTTGCTGGGCAGAGCTGCCTTCCGGACTTGTGGGATGCCTGGCCTCTAGTGCTCTTGTGGTTCGTGCCAATGACTGGTACCACACTGGGGATGGGGGGTGAGGAATGTGGCAACCCTAGTGAAAGGGCAGTGTGAAGTCTAAAGCCATGTGGCGGAAAGAGGCAAGAGTTTATACGTTTTCATTAATGAAAGGTTTTTTTTGTAGTAGAAGGAGCCTTTCTTGACTGCATCTGGTATTTCCTTTTTTCGAGCAAACCCAGTCCACCACATTCAAACAGCAGGTGTTTCTGTGACGGGTATTTGCGGAGGGAGAAGCACACGGGAGAAAATCAACTCCTTGTGCAGGAGACTGCCCTTCTAGACAAATGGTTTCCTGATCTCCTGATGTGTGCCCGTTGCGAATATCCGGAGTCCTTGTTCAGCTGGTGTAATGACACTCTCAGAGAAACCCTTGTGTCCTGACAGTGTGCCTGGTTTGAACAAAAGCTCCTGCTCTCCTGTGAGTTGTAGAGTTAAGGAGGTAGGGCAAAGAGGAGGAAAACCTCCCTGAAGAGCAGTTGTCTAGGCCTGACTGGGTTCACTAGCTCTGCTCTCTTGTTACAGTACCTCCCAGGTGGGAGCTGTCACCTTGCCTTGTGCAGGATGTGACCAACTGAAAAAGCAGTTCTCCTGACGGGGTGCATAAAACAACATCTTGTTCTTCAGGACACATTCTGGCTTACCCATATGGCCATTGCATGCCATTTCCAGAGGCTGGAATGTGTTCAATGTGCTGCTGAGAAAGGATTGACAGACGTATTTTGGAGCATCTCTTGAAAGTGTCTGAAGGTTGGGAGTGGGGGGCAGAGTCACTTGGGGCTTGCATTGAAACTGCTGGTGCTAGCCAGTGGGAGGGATTCTTCTTTCCTGCCGATTCCCCATGAGGTTGAGCTCATGTGAGAAATCGGACCAACCCAGCTGGCTGACCAGGAACCTCTTCTCCATCTGTTTGTTTTGGTCCAAGAGTCTTTTTGTTCATCCCCGTGCTGTTCCCAGTGTTTTTCCTTTGTTTCTTCCCTCATCCACATGGTACCATGGCTTTGTTTGCAGCTCCATGTGCTGCTGATGTCAGAGTGCTCACCGTTTCTCACTGAATGTGGATTTCCTTAACGCGAGCTCATGGTTCCTGCTGTGGTGCTGGTGGAAGCTGGCAATATGCAGCTCTCCTCTAGCCATCTGGCAGCTAGTTTGACATAGCTTTCCTTTGCCAAGTTGGTGTGGCATTGCACATGGCACTGTCCTTTGCAGGCACGCCCCTGTTCCCGGCACCCTGGGGTTTGGTTCCTTTTTGGGCGTTCTTTCTCTCTCTTGCACTGTCCCTGCTACCGATCTGTCTCTGTTGCTAACGGTACTTAGAGCTCTGGTGTGGGTTTTCTTTTTTAATGCATGTCAAGGTATTGCTTTTAATGAAAAGTGCTGGCGGAGCCCAGACAGCACCGCTTCTCTAGTGGCATGGCTGTGAACCTCACATTAGAAATGCTGGCTTGAATAGAAGGGAATTTCCAGACAAGCCGGCAGCTCTTCAGTTGTGGGTTTATCGCAGGACCTTCTGTGGGTCTCATTGAATAGTCCTGCGTTCTTTTCTTTAAACAGCAAGAGTGGCTCAAGCTGTCTTGGTGCGGAGCAGCCAGAGGTGAATGCCCAAGGCTCCGTGCTGTGCTTCCAAAGCAGAAGCCTGTGGCTTGTGTACTCAAGAAGAGCCACAAGGCCTAGTGAGCATTGTCCTTGTTGTTGTAGACTGGAGGTAGGAAAGGCAAGCGAGGTTCTTTTCTGACAAACATGTACCTAGATTTCAACTGGAATCTTTTGTTCTCCCTTGGGGGAAGGAGGCGATAGGAAAGCTAGGAGTGAAACTGATAGAGTTCTTCACTGGCCTTGGGGACCAAGGATGCTTTTCTAGCCATGTTAAACAGGCAATTACTACCATACATCCTTGGGCTTTCCTGAGTTTGTTTCTGGTTTGTTGGCTCCAGGCAATGCCTGCTGATGTATCGTGGTGGAGGTGCTGGTTTTGATTTTGAGCATTGCCCTGGCAGAACACTCATCTGGGAATCTTCCTTCACTGCGGTCTGTGGAATGAACAGTGCACAGGATGTGTAACAGTCGGTGCATATCCTCCCTTGAATTTTTGGTGGTGTTTTTTATCATGACCTGTAAATTACTGTGAAAGTTTCTGTCGGGTTAGATAGCTTGCGAAGGAAAGGGATATTGTCAAGTGCTGACGGAGCACGTCCCCAGACGTTAATTCCCATCTGCTTGTGTCTCCTATCAGAGATGTACTTTCTCACATTTTGTTGCTTCTCAAAGTTGAACAGTGTAGGACTAATACTGTAACCTTTTATATTCTTCTAAGTGTTATTGGGAAGAGTGGAATATTTTTGGGGGTGTTTGGGTAAACCGCTGTTTTGAGGGACAGAGGGGTAGGGGAGTGGCTCAGCCGCATGCACTGGGAGCTTTTCAGTTCAGATACACTCCTGAGTAACATGTCGATCCTTTCTCTTTGTGTCTGTACATGGCTTCCTTTCTTGCACTCACAGTCATATTTGTCCCTCGAGTAATAGGCAGCTGGTTTTGCTTATCCTGGTTTTGCGAGCACAGGTGAGTCTCTTGGCTTTCCAAAGCCAAGAATGGTAATGAATCCGCCTCATGAGGGAGGTATGATTATCAGTGTGAGAAACCATTAATCTTCTTGGAAGGAAAGAGAAGGTCACGTAATTCTTTGGCCTCCAGAAACTGTTAAGACATGGTCCCAGGGAGTTTTTCTCCGTAGTGCTCTTGGCTTTTTACTCTCTTCTTGGGTTTAGGACAAGAAGAAATGCTATTTAAAATCTGCTTTTCCCTGCTTGACTTCATCTGGATACCCATGTCTTTGCCTCGGTGCCATTGCATTGCATAATGCCTGGGACCATGGAGCAGCCCCAGTGTGCAGTGCAGGCCACCATCAAACTTTTTAGAACGATTTGTAGTTGCCAGGTTGCTGTCTCAGGGTAGGCTTTATACCTGCACCTTGTGAAATTGGTCCTCAACCAAATATGTGGGGGAAGAAGAGCTGACAGAGTGGCAGGCTTGAACTTGGGGAGGCTTTTGAAGGAGTTCAACCTGCTTATAGGGGCCTGCGTTCCAAATACTGCATTGCGTTGCTGGCTGTAAGTATGCTTGTAAGCTTATTTTGCTCCAGATACATCCTTTCACCATGTTTTGGTAAGGCTTGTTAAAAGCTTCCCCATGGGGAAAAAAGGCCTTGATGTCAGCTTGCCAGGGATATCCTCTTTGAGGCAAGAGAAAATAGGCGTGGGAAGAAATAGAGGGAACTGCAAAACCTCAGCAATTCGAGGTGCCATAGGCTTTAGCATGATGGGTGCCTGACTGATGCCCGATACTCAGAGATGGTGCTCGAAGGCAGAGGGATTATATGTGTGCACATGTTTGCATGCTCTTGTAATTAGAGTGTGCTCTGCGAGTGCCCATACCTATCACGCTGCGAAAGAGCTGAGGATGATGGCAGTGATTGGTAGATAAGGAAAGTGGCCTTAACTGGCTTTTGTGGTATCCACAAAATATTTCTTACGTGGACACCTTTGGTGGCAGCCTTGAGCAAACAAGTCCAACTTCTGCCCCTGCAAAGTTCCCTTGTGTGTTTGTGTAGCTGAGGACAGGTTTATAGGCAGATTGGCTAATGTGGGGAAGAGCAATAGGAGTTTACTTGGGTAGAGAGCTAATCAGAAAACAGTTTTGGGGATGGGAGGAGCATAATGAAAGCTTATATAATAAAATATATCTAATAATAAAAGCAGATGTGAGGGCCACAGGCACACTTTGTTTCTAGACTAGAACTGGGTAGGGGGCAAAATGTACGTTTACAAATGTTTTTGTTCCGCTTGTTTGTCTCTAGTGTTGCTGCTTCCTCCCTGTGATGGCTTCTCTCAGTTCACTGCCTTCTAAATAGAGATGTCATTTTTGGATAGCTGGTGAGATGCTTGAATGTTGGGTGGTTGGTAATTGCATGTTCTGGGGTCTTCAGCAGCATTCGGCCCTCCCTCCCCTTATGTAGGACACAGTGTGCATCATGGTAGAGTAACAGTCCCGATGATTCAAACTTCTGGAAAAGATCTTTGTGTACTTGTGTTATTCCAGCTCCTTTTTACAGGCATGACTGCTTCACACCACCTTTTCTCGTGCATACAGGTACTGGACCAAATATCCACTCTGAATTTGTATGTGCTCTTTTGTACTTTGATGCCTTCTCTCTGGGTGGATTATTTTAACCCTGGATCATTTAGAGGAGGGGGAAAAAAAAAAAGGAACCATGTAGCTATTTAAGAGGTGAAAATAACATTACTTGATTTGGACTGAATGAATGAAGTTCTTGCACCTTTGTAAATGTTGAAGAAGAATTCCATTGCTGTGTAATGGCTGAACCTGTTAACTTATTAAACCACATGGAAATCAAAACCTGACCCCGAGTCTGACTTCATTCCTATTGGAGTACAAGACTTAGGTTTTTTTCCTTTTCAGGGAGGGTGGTGATTTGTAACCCTCTCTGGTACGACTGTCGTCTCTCAGCAGTCATTACATGGGCTTACAGTCCCTAAGACTGCAGATAGGGCTGTAGCCTTGTGCCATGCTTCTAGGAGTCAAGAGCTTCCTGAGACATTGATGTTGGCTCCAGAAAACAGCATTCTTTATTGCAGCACAGGGTGCACAGCTGAATGAATCATTTCGCAAAGGTGAGCATGCTGTCACTTGCTGACAGTGGCTATATATATAGTATACTCATGCATAATCATAGCTTTTCTATGAACTAGTTATAATATTTGCATTCTAAATATGCATGCGCTTTCTTGGTGGTGGGTGGGGCTCTATTTGCTGTTGGTAGTAGTCCTCACTATATTTACTGAATGACCTCAGTGCTTGCACATGCTCGCAAGGTTCTAGTGCTGAGTTAGCAGTTGGAATGTCCTTGCTTCTGTTCTGTTCCAGGCTCACTCCACTCTGGGCACCACTCTGTATCTTGAAGGCTAGCATCCTTGGTCTTACTGAATCCTTAGTTGTTATCAGTCCTGTGACTTCCTGCCCCATCAGCCAAGCATTCCTTTTTCTCTACGTGTTAGCAAGTTAGAACAGTTTGCTCTATTCAAGTATGTTAGTTTGAAGTCACACACACTACTGTTAGTTTAAACCTGTAACTTAAGTCTACATCCCCAGTAAGCAGCTGGAGGATGTAAACTGGGCCGGGGAGCGCAGCCCATTGCCTCAGAGGTACCGAGGTGTAACCTGCGGTCAGCGGGTGCTGCCATCCTGTGAGCAACCCTCGGTACTGCACGTGGGGGGCGCCTGGTGAGGAGACAGGCGCCGCTTTCTGCTGCCGTCCTGTGGGCAAAACTCGGTACTGCAGGTGGTGGTGATGGGAGGGCACGGTGTAAAGCTGGGCGCGGCAGCCAATGGCAGCTGCGGGGGGCGGTAGCCGAGGGGAGGCCGACCAGAGTGTGAGTGTCGGGCGCGGCGGCCACGGGCGAGTTAGGGGTGCTGTTCCCCTTGTCTCTCTAGCACAGCCCCCCCCCCCCCCTTTTTTCGGGGAGCGTGTGCCTGTGGAAGTGGCAGTTATTAAAGGAATGAAGTAAAGAGAGCTGCTCCTTGGGGCAGTTTTTCTCAGTTTTTGCAAGTTTTGGTTTTCTTCGGGGGGGGGTGTGTGGAATAAAAAGGGGGATGTGGGGAGTCTAGGGAAGGATGGTGTCATTTGGGGCACCCCAGTGTCAATGGGGGGGCAATGATTTGGCAGAGGAGCAGGTAAGTAGAGGATGGGCGTGTCGTCCGAAGACAGAGGGGTAACAGCTCGATTTGGGGGTTGATTCCCCCCAGAAGACCTTTCCATGACGGGCTCTGCTTGTGGAGCCGGAGCCGCTGTAGTGGCTCAAAAATACTCCAAACCCCCTGATTCTGGGTCTGCAAGGTTTGGAGCCGGGGGCGTGCGTGGAGGGGACCCGCCCAGATAATGCGGTGCAACAGGCGCGGAGGCTCGATGTGATGCCGGGCGCTGCGCGTTGCTGACTTCCTATGTCCACAATTCGGTGCTGCAGTTGCTGGTGACGGGCGGGGGGGGGGTACAGCGTGGCGCCGGTAGGCGCTCACTGCTGCCATCGTGTGTCCAGAATTCGCTACTGCAGCAAGGCATGATACCGCGCATGAGCAGTGGCGCTCCCACGGTCCTTGGAACTGGCGGCGCAGTCCTGCGTGCCGGTGCCGCTGGGTTGCCGCCTTCTCTCCACGTTCAGGTGTATTGTTTGTTGTGTGGCTGCAGTTTTGAATTGTTTTGGGTGTTTTCTCCTTCCTGCAGATAATGACCATCAATTGGGTGAAAGCAGCAACATCCAGGTGTCTAATTGCATGCAACATCTAAGGTACCTGCTCCCGGGCGTCCAACAGCGCCGTGCACAAATCACAAGCGTTCAGCCTCTACTTCCACAGCCAGAGACCCAGGGCAGAAAGCTGCTGCTAGGCCTCTTACAGGCAGTGAGCTTTGTGTGATAAATAATTTAATCCAAACCGGATTTCAAATAAAGTATCCAATTTATTATTCGAATAGAGACAAGCAAACAGCGTTGGTGCGTGGGGAGTCTCTGCTCCACCAACACACATGCACACAACTCCTGCTCCTGGTTTATCTTTTCTCATGCTAATACATATTCATGAATGGGCGTGTCTTTTTTAGCACGGGCTTTCTTCACCTTTTGGAATCTTCTGTCTGGTGTTTGCTGGAGTATGTATCAGGAGGCCATGATAAGCGTTGGCCCCTGCACGTTCTGCACGAATCAAAGGAGGAGCTGCAAGAGGCTAACAAGATACATGAAACAAGCACCTGGGTGAAACAAACCACAAGGCCTAAAAACGTTTATACAATCTCATACAATGGTTGAAGAAATATCCCAAGCAGGGAAGGCAATAGCAAAAACTATGTACATCTCATCTTATTTCCTTTAAGTTTGTGGACCTATAAGGGTAAACAGGATAGTTAGAGGTTCCATGTTCTTGAGAGAGTTATATTTCATTATGTAGCATTGTTTCACATTAACACGAATCAGATGAGCATATTTCACATTTGCAACGGTGCCACCCACATTGCCATTGCTTCTCGCTTTCCCACCTAAAAGTCCATTTAAGTCCAACCTCTCCGGCGCCCACATTGCATTGTCCTGCAGCAGAGTGTAGTAGTACACGAATGTTTGGCCTCTGCTCCCAGAGCTGAAGAGCCAGGACAGAAAGCTGCTGCTGGGCCTCTTCTGCAGACAGTGAGGTTTGCAATGGTGTCCCCTGCGTTGCTGTTACTCTTTTATTTCACACTTAGACATCCATTTGAGTACAACCT
Source organism: Psittacus erithacus (assembly GCA_009867235.2). Classification (NCBI taxonomy): domain Eukaryota; kingdom Metazoa; phylum Chordata; class Aves; order Psittaciformes; family Psittacidae; genus Psittacus; species Psittacus erithacus. The sequence continues at coordinate 4,249 of WYDI02024111.1, read as the reverse complement.
CTCTGGCACCCTCTCTCAGCTGTCCTGCAGCTGAATGAGTAGAGCACAAATGTTTTGGCTATGCTGCCACAGCCGAAGAGCCAGGACAGAAAGCTGCTGCTAGGGCTCTTCTGCAGACAGTGAGCTTTGCAACGGTGCCACCCACATTGCTGTTGCTCCTCACTAGGGCTAGAACAGGGTTAGAAATGGCTTAAAATGGATTAGAAATGGTTAAAAATGCGGTTGGACAAGGCCAGAAACTTTAGAAATAGCCAAAACCAGGTTAAAACGAGTTTGAAATGGGAAAAATGGTTAAAAAAAGGCAAAAAAAGGCAAAAAAATGGGTTAGAAATGGGCAAAAATGGCTTAAAATGGGCTAGAAGTGGGCAAAACCGGGTTAGAAATGGAAAAAAATGGCTTTAAACAAGTTAGAAATGGGCAAAAATGGGTTAGGAAGGGGAAAAAATGCCTTCAAATGGGTTAAAAATGCCCAAAAATGACTAAGAAATGGACAAAATTGGTTTAAAATGGGTTAGAAATGGTCAAAACTGAGTTAGAAATGACCTATGATGGCTTAAAACGGGTTAGAAAAAGGCAGAAATGGTTCAAAGTGGGAAAAAATGGCTAGAAGTGGGCAAAACTGGGTTAGAAATGGAAAAAAAATGGCTTTAAACAAGTTAGAAACTGAAAAAATTGATCAGAAATGGACAAAAAGAGTTTAAAACAGGTAAGAAATGGAGAAAAAAGGCTTAAAATGGGTTACAAATGAAAAAAAGGCTTAAAATATCTTAGAAATGGGCAAAAATGGGTTAGAAAGGCCAAAATGGCTTAAAACGGGTTAGAAATGGGCAAAAATGGGTTAGAAAAGGGCAAAAATGGCTTAAAATGAGTTAGAAATAGCCAAAACAGGGTTAGAAATGGACAAAAATGGCTTTAAATGGGTTTGAACTGGGAAAAATGGGTTAGAAATGGCCAAAAATGGTTAAGAAAAGGGAAAAATGGCTTAAAATGGGTTAGAAATGGACAAAAATGGCTTAAAAAAGGTTACAAATAAAAAAAAAGGCTTAAAACAGGTTACAAATGGGAAAAATAGTTAGAAATTGGCAAAAATGGATTAAAACTGTATAGAAATGGACAAAAAAAGGGTTAGAAATGGTCAAAAATGGCTTAAAATGGGTTAGAAATGATTAAAAATGGTTGGAAATGGCCAGAAACTTTAGAAATAGCAAAAAAAAAAGCTTAAAATGGGTTAGAACTGGGAAAAATGGGCAAGAAACTGCCAAAAAAGGCAAAAAAAAAGGGTTGGAAATGGCCAAAAATTGCTTAAAATAGGTTTGAAATGGGGAAAATGGGTTAGAAATATCCAAAATGGCTTAAAACAGGTAAGAAATGGAGAAAAATAGCCTAAAGTGGGTTACAAATGAAAAAAAAAAAAAAAGGCTTAAAATGTGTTTGAAATGCAGCTGGGCCTCTTCTGCAGACACTGAGCTCTGCAGCGGTGCCACCTGCATTGCTCCCGCTCCTCGTTTTCCCATCTTAAAGTCCAAATGTGTGTAACTTCTCCAGCGTCCGCTCCCGGCCATCCTGCAGTGCAGTGAGCAGAGCATGAATGTTTGCTCTCACAGCTGAAGAGTCAGGACAGAAATCTACTGCTAGGCTTCTTCTGAAGACAGGGAGCTCCGCAACAAAGCCTACAGCATTGCTTTTGCTCTTTGCTTTCCCACTTAGAAATCTAATGGCGTGCAACTTCTCCAGCATCAGCACATGGCTGTCCTACAGCATAGTGAGCAGAACATGAAAGTTTGGCCTCTGCTCCCTCAGGCAAAGACCCAGGACAGAAAGCTCCTGCTATGCCTCTTCTGCAAACAGTGAGCTCCACATCAGTGCCACCTGCATTGCTCCAGCTCCTCCCTTTCCCACCTAAAAGTCCAACTGTGTGCAACTTCTCTGGCTTCCACTCCAGGCCGTCCTGCGGCACAGTGAATAGAGCATGAACGGTTGGCCTCTGCTCCCACAAATGATGAGCCAGGAGAGAAAAGTGCACCTGGGACTCTGGGGCAGAAAGTTCCCTTTGCAATGATGCTATCTGCATTGCTCTTGCTCCTTGTTTTCCCACCTAAAAGTCCCATTGTGTGGCATCCTCTCCCAGCTGTCCTGCAGCACAGTGAGCAGAGCAGGAGTGTTTGGCCACTGCTCACACAGCCAAAGAGCCAGGACAGAAAGGTGCAGCTGGGCCTCTTCAACAGACTGCGAGGTCCACAACAATGCCACCAGCATTGCTCTTGTTGGAAAGCGTGAGGTTTATGTGAAGTTTTATGTTAAAACTAGTAATATGGAAGAATAGGAAATGATTGTAAATTAGTAGAGGGCCTTTGTATGTATGTTGAAATGATGTAACTTTGCTATTTGGTGTTCTAGTCACTCTGTAATCAAGATGTTGCAGTGTGGGCTTTAGCAGCAAAATTAATCATATATGGCTAATAGAGCTGACAGATGTAGAAAGGAATGTGCTGTGAGCCTCCTCTACCCGAATGGTATCTAAGCTTAAATTAAGCCAGAAGATAAGCATAAATTAAGTCAGAAGAGCATACCAAAGGCAGCTGGATGAAGATAAGAGAATGCTGCGTCCACATAATGGTTGGGGCCAGTCCAAAGCACAGAAAGGTGAAAAGGACAGAGTGAGGAAGACTTCTTACTTCATCTGAGGAAGACTCCTTACTTCATCGGAACGACCACCGGACGACCACCAGAGGGGGCCGCGCAAGCCCAGAAGAGGCTGAGGTCGTAATGGACCGATGAAGTAATCCCTGATACGTATGTATTAGTTAATGTAGCAACCCATGTTGAATATGTATTGCTTGCATGTATAAAATTGTGAACGCGGGGTAACGAGGTTGGAATCAGATTTGGGTGTGTAGCCCTGGTTCCCAGCGCCTCAATAAAGCACCTCATATAACCATTCCAGTGGTTATATGTTTGTCTCGACGCTAACACTCTGACTCATTACTTTCTCACCTAAAAGCCCATGTGTTTGGAACCTGTCTGGCTCCTGATCCCAGCTGCTCCATGGCATGAAGCACAGAGTACAGACTTCAGGACACGGCTCCCACATTCAAATGGCCAGGACAGGAAGTGCAGCTGGGCCGCTTCTCCAAACTGTAAGCTCTGCAGCAGCGCCACCTCCATTGCTCTCATTCTTTGCTTTTCCACCTAAAAGTCCAATTGCATGCGAATTCTCTGGCGCCCTCTCCTGGCCGTCCTGCAGCACAGCAAGCAGAGCAGGAGTGCTAGACCTCTGCTCTCACAGCCGAAGAGCTAGGACGGAAAACTGCAGCTGGGCCTCTTCTGCTGACTGTGAGGTCCACAATGATACCACCAACATTGCTCTCGCTCCTAGAATTCATGCCTAAAAGACTAACTGCGTGCAACTTATCCAGTGTCCTCTCCTGGCTGTCCTGCAACACAGTGAGCAGAGCATGAATGTTGGTCATCTGTTCCCACATCTGAAGAGTCAGGACAGAAAGCTGGTGTTGGGCCTCTTCTGCAAACAGTGAGCTCCTCAGCATTACTAACACCACTGCCGTCGCTCCTCGCTTTTGCGCCTGAAAATCCAATTGCTCACAACTTCTCCAGTGTCCTCTCTTGGTCGTCCTGCAGCAGACTGAGCCAAGCACAAATGTCTGGCCTCTGCTCCCACAGGCAAAGAACCAAGACAGGAAGCTGCTGCTGGGCCTCTTCTGCAAACAGTAAGCAGAGCACAAATGCTTGGCCTCTGATCCCACATACGAAGAGCCAGAACAGAAAGCTGGTGCTGGGCCTTTTCTTCAAACTATAAACTCCACAGCAGTGCCAACACCATTGCTGTCAGTCCTGTCTTATCCACCCAAAAATGTCCAATACAGAGCAACTTCCCCACTGTCTGCTCCTGACCGTCCTGCAGAAGATTGAGTAGTGCATGAATGTTTGGCCTCTGATCCCTCAGCTCAAGAGCCCAAAAGAAATCTGCAGCCAGGATTCTTCTGCAGACGCTGAGATCTGCAGTGGTGCGACCTGCATTGCTCTTGCTCCTCCTTTTCCTACCTCAAAGTCCAATTGTGTGCAGTTTATACGGAGTCTGCTCCTGGCAGGGCACAGGGAATAGAGCACAAACGGTTGGCCTCTGCTCCCACAGACGAAGAGCCAGCAGAGAATCATGCACCTGGCACTCTGGGGCAGAAAGTTCCCTTCGCAATGATGCCACCTGCATTGCTCTCGCTCCTCGTTTTCCCAC
>WYDI02024110.1:18114-51750 GCA_009867235.2 Psittacus erithacus | reverse complement strand
CTCTTAGGCAGAAGCTCTTCCCTGTGAGGGTGCTGAGGCGCTGGCACAGGGTGCCCAGAGAAGCTGTGGCTGCCCCACAGCCTGGTTTTGCATCCTGAACATATATAGCTCCTAAGGGCAGCTATTACTCTATTGGAAATGAAGGACAAACGAACTTCTGACATCTGTCTCGATGTTCCAGACCAAGATCAACACCAGTGATTCCATGATTTCCTGCTCCACTGCAGAGATCTCACTGTTCCGTGATGTATGCGCAGCCTTCCTCATCCCGCCCCATGTCACTTCCATGCAGCCACTGCAAGAGAGCTCCTGCCAACACTATGAAGAGCAAAAGAGTGAGAGCCAAGCAAATGTATTTCTTAAAACTTATTTTAATATCCATGTCTCATCTGTTGGGTAGAGCCAAAACAGTCTGTCCTGGTTTAAGTTACAAATTCTTCATACACTTTCCTTGAAGTAAATGAACAGTGCGGCAATGGGGTCTGTTATTGGAAGTGAAACCCATATTAACAAGGAAGGTGTCACAGGCAGAATTCTACCAGGGTTCTTCACCACTGCCAGCCCCAGGAGAGGCCAACGCTGCCCCAAGGCCCCTGGATGGGTGTCACGCAGCAGGAGGAAATGTTTTTGACACAAAACTCATCACACCCACAGGGATAGCACACGCTGTATGTCCCAGAAACAGCAGGGCTGGGACAGAAAAAACCTTGTAGAATCCTCCCTGATGTGGACAGACACCAAATCATCAGTTCCAGCAAACGGGGTGATGTATCAACCCTGATTTTGCCTGCCACAGACATGTCAAAGCGCTGCTTGCTAAACAGTTAACTTCTGCAACAGAGCAGCAGGGATGGAAAGGGCTAAGAAATTACAGCTGAGGATTTAAAGATGCAGTATTTCTTTGTTGAAAACACAAGTTTAGAGACCACCTTAATGCAGCTGCGAGCGAAGAACATCCAACTGAAAGCCCAAGAGTCACTACAAAAAAGAGTAACAAAAATCAAAGTTCTCTCCACTTCCCAGGTCCATTACTTAATTTCAACAGACTCCTCTGCTTTTCAGTTAACTAAAAGTTCCTGATCAAGGTTTAAGCATAATATTTGCAGACGATGGCTTACAATAAGGCAGGCAAGCAGCAGCTCTCTGAAAGGGCATGATGAAGAACATCGCTTGCCCCAGTAACACCACTTGAACACCAAGTGTCCCAAACAGCTCACGTGTTGCTGGAGCTGTTGGAACAACCCTGGAGGTGCTGTAGAGGACAGTCCACCCCCACAGTGGTCTGGGTATTGGGTTAAACGTGCACAGGGTGATTTGGTTTTTAACCACCATCATGAACTGCAGTAGTGCACCGCTACGCTCCCTCCACCACAAACCCTGCTCTTCAACACTGCATCTTTAAATGGTTCTGGCTCTGAGCTCCTGCCACATATTCAGAGCGCTCCAACCTGGCAGCCACATGTTCAAGTGCTGTGCTTTTTGTGTGTGTTTTCAGACTTCCTTTGATGGGGGTGGTGAAAGGGGCAGAGTGGGGACAAGAGGCTTGTGTTCACAGCAGGTAGGCTCCAGCTGAAGGTGTAAGACCCCTCTAGGAAGGTTACAGAAGTGAAACAAGAGCAATAATTAAGGTGTTTGCTCCCTTCAAGAGCTTTCTCTCATTCCCTCTCATTTGAAATGGGCAGCAAGTTAGGAAAGTCAGCAAGTTTTAAAAGGGAAGTGTTAAGGAAGAGAGAAGGCGTTGCTGCCAAGTCACCTCACTGAGCCGAGATAAAGCTTCAGCTTGGGATTTGTATAACATGAACAAGATTATGTACAGTACTGTGTGAGCAGGGATCATACCTGTGACCACTGAGCTGTGCTCCCATTCCTTCCTGTCCACTGCCTGCCTTCTCACCAGTCAACAAGGCTCATGCTCACGAGAGCAGGGAGCATGTCCAGGGTGTTTGCAAAAAGAACAGCACTTAAGTCAAAAAGGAGCAACCATTGTGAGAGCTGCGAAGCAGCAGCTGAAAACATTGTGGCAGATGAGCCATGATCCACTCTGATCCCCAGAGAGCAACACAGGGCTTGTTCTCCTGTGGGCTTCATCGCCCTCATCCCAGGGGAGCAGAAAGCTGCACCATCTGCAGCACGGGCACTGCCATGAGCCTGCTAATACGGGTTTCACTTTGAGACCAGAAAACTGTTTTCTCCCCAAAAAAAAATGTTTTTTTGTTTTTTTTTTTTAAAAAATTGAAATTAATTAGGGGTAAAACACTAACTCTAGTGCCATGAACAGGCAGGATCAACTTTTTTCCCCTCCAAAGGGCAAAGAGTCATATACCATCCCCAGCTGAACCTTGGTGCTTCGAGCTTTTCAGGAGATGTTACCTAAACTTTATTAAAAGAAAAAGAACAATGTTTAAATATCAACACTGGACTAGCCCAGTCTTTTCCCAAAGTCCACATTCTTCATATGAAGCACACACGGCGTCCTGGATTCCCCAAGGCTGCATGTTCAGAAGTTCACAGTACATGGAACCATGTCTTTTTCATTTGTACGTTCTTGAGTTTCCCCTCCTTGCTCAGAGTAGCCACACTTTTGTGGTCATTTACTGGATAAACCTCAAGCCATCTCCTATCCACATGGCTTGGCCTAGATGCCGAAGGTTTTCTTGATAAGAGTTGATGTTGTCATGCTCTATGGATGGAAAAAAGCAAGAGAAAAAAAGCACCTGGTACAGGTATCTTGAGACCCTTGCAGATTCCTCTATTCCAAAGCTGTTTCTCAAAGTCTTTTTTGCCCGTTTCTCAGGCAGTTTGTTTTTGGCCTATTCCTCTGTCTCAGTTTGAAGAGCTGTTATTGGATGATCCAGAGGTTGATGCAATTGCAGCTCCAGCTGGGCTGCTTGTGGATACAGATTTGCGGATGTGAGGCAGCAAGTATGGGTCACAGGCCAGCTGCTGGACGTCTATCCGGTCCTCCTTTCGGTAGGCCAAACAGCGTCTGATAAATGCCTGCAGACACCCCAAAGGCAAACCAAGAGTTACTAGATGGGACACAAACAGGAAGCTGTCTCTGTCAGGTCAACACTTTTGGGAGCAGGGCCAATCTGACAATGCCAGCACCCTGAAATCCCTTTGCCAGTGACCACAGAGACAGCCTACCTCCTACACCAGAAGCTCATCTTTCATCAGGAAGCATGGGCAGAAGCATACACTGCACTGTTCAACTGTTCTGAACTGTGTACAGTTATGGTGTCTTCAATATAAGGAGGACATGGAGGTGTTAGAGCAAGTCCAGAGGAGGCCATAAGGATGACAAGGGGGCTTGGAGCACTTCCCATACAAAGACAGGCTGTGAAAACTGGGGCTGTGAAGAGAAGCTGTGTGGAGACCTCAGAGCAGCCTTCCTGCTCTGAAGTGGGCTACAAGGATGCTGGAGAAGGGCTCTTCATCAGGGACTGTAGCAATAGAACAAAGGGTGATGGGTTTTAAACAGAGAAGTTCAGGTTACATCCAAGGCAGAAGCTCTTCCCTGTGAGGCTGCTGAGGTTGCCCAGAGAAGCTGTGGCAGCCCAGTCCCTGGCAGTGTTCAAGGCCAGGTTGGAAGGGCTTGGAGAAACCTGGTTGTGTGAGGCGTCCCTGCCTGTGGCAGGGGACTGGAACTGGGTATCTTGGGGTCCTTTCTAACCCAAACCATTCTATGATTCTATGATCCCCAGCCTGACACCTACAACAATGCAAAGCCACTGACCACTCCACTCAAGGCAAGCATTAAACACAGAGCTGCAGCTGGTTTAGGGAGATCAAGAGGATGGAGCTCCTAGCGCTGACCACTGACATACACAGCTTTACCTTTGCTTCTGGTGTGACTACTGGCTTTGGAGGGAACTGCACCTCGGTGGCTTTCAGAATTGTGTTCTCCTGCAGAATGTCTTGTTGTGACTGGTTGTGACCGAAGGGCTACCAAGAAAACATGGAAGATGGTTGTTAAATGGTTGGTGACAGGCCTTAAAATCCCCCAACACTACTGCTCGTCAGCTTGACATCAGCACTTCCCTAAGCAAGAAGCCCATGAATGCTGTGAAGGTGTTGCAGATTCCACCCAGGCGAGCAGGACACATTGCTCCTGTGCTTCAACTGAACAAGCCGGAACACGTCTGGGGTATCTCTGGCTCAAACAGATCTCCACCTGCTTCCAGACCTCACAGGTCAGCTTCCTTCTCACATGCAAGAGGACCATCATCTATTTAAGCTGACAGGAGACTCACCCACTTCAATCTTTGCTGGGCTGGTTCCACCATCTGTGTGACTGACAACATGAAGCAGCACAGCACATTTCTGGGCCAGGCTTTCACAACCCCTGGTTACCAAGGACTTGTGAAAACAAGGGTTAATGGAACCCTTCTCCAACCTATTTCTTTTGTTGCCATAAACCAAATTACCTTTTCTCAGGACCTGATTCACACTCTTCCCTTCCAAAAGCCATCCTAAAGATCTTCTAGAGTGGGTCTTTGCACCTACTGTTCTTTTTTCCCTGTAACACTTGCAGCCATCAAGCAGTATCAGACCCCACAAAGACTTAGTGCACTGAAAACATCACAAATCAATGCCAAAGAACTTCAGGTGTCTGGCCCAGAATGATACACTTGTCCTGCCCATGATGGCCTCAGTGGGAACATGCCCAGTGGAGAGATGCTCTGCAGAACAGTGCTTCTGAAGGAAGTGCTATGTAGAGTGAAACACTACCTAGTAAATTCTCTCCCCTTTATTACCTTGGAAGGAGACAAAACAAAAGCACCTTCTAAGTCTGAGGAAGAGAAGGAAGCAGAAACCAAGGCTGCCTCGCAGAAGGTTTGGGAATTACCAATAAGAGGGGAGTTAAATGCTTTCTTACCTTTCTGCCATAGAGACATTGATAGAAGATGACTCCCACTGACCAGACATCAACTTTATTTGAAATCTTTGGAGGTTCTTTCCCAACCACAAAACATTCTGGTGGCAAATACCTGATTAGAAGGAAGGGACAACAGGTTGTAAGCAGCATCTCCAAACACCTTCTATCAATTTCTTTAGAAAGGAAGGAACAAGCTCCTGAGATCAGGACTTGAGGGCCTCAGTTTCACTCCTGTGTATCTCTGGGCCAAGATCACTGGGGCACATCCCTTCTGGGAACAGTGATTCCCAAGGACTCTTTGGATACTTGCGGTCTGAGCTAGTCAGCAAATGAAATAGCCCCATTTTCTTTTACCTTCCGAACTGGTATTTGTTGTTAAAAGGACTTAGCCAGCAATTCCAGCCAAAATACATCTTTCTAGAAATACAACCCCAGATGCCACATCCAACTTAAGAGACACTCAGCCTTGCTCATACTAGTTAGCTTCATCTTCAGGAACAGAACAAAGCTGCATGATACAGAATACCTTAACAAATGCTGCTGTACAACTGTTGCCCACAGTGACAGTCTGCAGCTTGGGTAACAGCTAAGAATCAGATTCAGTGGCACTTATCGTAGGTCTTGCTCTCAGTGCAGTGACAACACTTGGTACTGATAAAGTATTGCTGAAAACATCTTTTATGTGACACTTGAAAGGGAAGCTCTGCCTATAGACAGCACTGTGAGATTTTTACATCTTTTGTAAGAGCTAACTATGGATTTTTACCGCGTCACTGCAGTGGAATACTCCTTCCATCTCCTGACGTACCTCTATTTCCAATAGGCATTGTATTCTCCTCCTCCTTGCTTAAACTGTTAGACAATGCTATTATGGACTGTGAAATAGCAGCCAAGCTCCACTCTAGAGCTTGCTATTTCAGCAGCATATGCAGTTTCTCACCAGGCCCTTTGGATAAGAAATGGTGTTCAAATGTACAAACACTAACCCACTGTAATGTAAAAAGCTGCTAGCCTCAAAAGGAGCTATGTGACAACAAGAGCAGTTTCCAGGGTCTCAGATCTCCAGTGTCTCAATCTGTCACAAACAACAGCAGCACACAGAGAGCTGACATAAATCCATAACTGTTTATAAACTGTTCTTGATCTGTAACTTGCAAGTGCCCCAGGCAATGCTTACCAGTAAGTACCAGCCCCCTGTGATGTCAGTTCCATACCATCAACAGAGTTGTAGCTGTCATCATCCATGATTTTGGAAAGCCCAAAATCTGTGATTTTTATCTCTCCACATGCGGTACCATTGACTAGAAGAATGTTACCTAAACAGGAGAAGAAAGAACCCTTTAGGATAACACATCTAGCAGGAAAATAAAGCAAGAATAAAATTGCACTGAACTCTGGCACTCTGCACAAGATGTTTTAGCACTCAGTACCTTGAGCTCTACATACAACTCAGCTCCCACCAAGTGCTGGAACTGATCTGCCCATCCCTGAACCACCCTTGTGGCCTGACATTACTTGGAGCCTCCAGATTCTGAGCCCTACTAGCCAAATGAGCTTTATGTCTGTTTTGACCCCTCCCAAAGGTCCCCTTAGAAGGGCAGGTCAAAAAGGAGGAGTAAGGAGAGAAGTACACACACACAGTAATGACTCATTCTGCCCAGAAGTCCCGATTTGCCCTGGTCTCTCGGCAAGCCAGAAACTCTCCTTCCTGGCAGCATTACCCAATGGCTTTCTAAGCTCAAAAAGGACAATTACTGCTAGGCAAGAGTCTTACAAATCCATCAAGGATCAAGAAATCCGATCATCACTGTTTCTCTCAAAGCCTACAATAAAGCAGTAGAATTGTGCGTGATGGCAGTGGATGAATCAGAGCTTTAGACAAACTGTAGGCAGAGCTCTGAAGGATACTCAGACGACACAGAACAGGCATCTGGGGATTGGGGGAAGTAACAGGGTCACTAGAACCAGTGCAACAGCACCACCTCCTGTACAGATTCCTCATGCTGATGCAATAAACCACATCAGACACCAGTTACACAATGCTGATGAAGTGCCACCCGCACAGGGAGACGAGCCAGGGATAACTTTCCAAAGAGATGGCTGAATTTTACTGGACTGTGAGAAAATGCAATGTAGGCAATATCCACCACCCTAAAAGGGCACACTTCCATTTTTCCCCTCTTCATTTTGCCCAGTGGTAAAGGGAAATCTGCAATTTGGAGAGGACCTTCTACACAGCAGATGTTACTGAAAGCAAAGGCAGACCTGAGCTTTGTGAGCTGCCACATGATGCAAAAATGAACACTTCCAAGTCAGCTTCTGCCACCGAGTTTTCAGGCAGATGAGTACAGAAAGAATAAGCCAGAAGAAGGGGAGCATGAAACACAGTAGTAATTATGGGGAACTTTATGAAGCAATAACAGAAGCTCTCAACAGCAGAATACAAGCAGGACACTAAGAGACCAACCACAGACACTTGGTGGTTTCAAGGGCTCATTCTGAGCAAGGAGGCTACTTTTCCTGGAATGTTACTTCCCTGTTTTATGTTGCAATTCTGGGAGACAATACGCTTTTCACAGCATGTTCTATGCATTTTAGGGATCTTCTCTTGTTTCAAGTTAGTTTTCCCAGACAGTCCCGTCTCCTTTCTGCCATCTGACCAAAGTAAACTTCCCCACGTTACTTACAACCCATTACCTTTAGTTAGACCCGTAAACACATCAGCCAGCAGCACAACATACCTGGTTTAAGGTCATAGTGTATGATGGGAGGTTTGATTTCATTTAAGTATTTTAAAGCATTCACAATCTGCATGATAATAGATCGTGCCTCTTTCTCCGACATTAACTTGTGCTGTTTCAGGTAGAAATCCAGATCATTTCCTTCACAGTATTCTAACACCGTACAAAACCTGAAGGCAAAACAGAAGTTGCTGTAATTCAGGCACCTAAGAGAAACCAGATTCATTTATTTAGTCATATATTAAATAAAAGAGGCCTCCAGCGTATTAATCCCTTTCTAAAGATCAGCTACCAGGGGCACAGCCCTCAATGTTCAACAGTACAAAGGTCAGAGATCCCCCATTAAGAGCTAGATCCAGAAGCTGGGGCATTTGCCCAAGCCAACCAAAAGTAGGATCTATTAGTAAAGCACCACATCTGACATAATGCAGCACTAGAAAAACCACGAGTTCAAACTCCCTCAGATATCTGCAGTACAGTCTGTAACATTGGCACAGACATTCTTTGGACTCTCCTTGGAAGTTTTAAGAGACCAAATACTTGGCAGTGAATCCATCAAACCAAGACAAAGGACATAGCAACATAACTCACGAGTCAGTATCCAGCGAAAAGTAGTCATATAGCTTAACTATTCGAGGGTGATCCAGTTCTTTGTGAATTCTGTACTCTCTACACGCATGTCTGAGAAGAGGAAAGTCTGAGCATTAGTCATACAAGTGACTTAATTCTAAGTTCTGCAGATAGCAAACCCAGACATACCACACAGCAGTCCAACTTCAGTCCAACCCATGCCTATTAATCAGACAGCAAACAAGGAACTGTGTTAAGAACCACAGAATCAGAGTGCATCTCAAATGCTGGCCATGCTACAAAATAACTAATCTTGATTAATGGTACTGCTTGCCAAAATAGAATAACCTCATCATTAATCGTTAAGGGATCAAAGATAGTGATCCAAGACAGAATACAAAACTCAGCAAGTTCTAGAAGGATTCCATGATGCTCAACTGCCCAACTTCCAGGCTTTGTATTATTCACCTTAAGTTTCTCTCAGTGACTTGTTGGGGAATTAAGATCACAGCTTTATCTTTGAAGCTCCATCGAGAAAGCTTGGCTGCCAGTCTGCAGAGCTTAGCAAACCCATGGCCTTAGGGAGCAAGTGTAACCAACACCAAAATGCTTCCTGTACTTCCCTTCTAGGCTATGACATATGTATAGTCCTAAGCACCTGTAAAAGGCTGAGTATTCCAGGGAAGGGGAAGGCTTTTGGGGAGCAGAGCTTCAGGTGTGTACGAGGATGATGGGTGTGAACACTGCTTCCCACAAGAGCAGAGCTTAGACATTTCAGAGAGGAGAAGCCACTTCAATGCTTTCTTCATAGAGCACTACTGATGCTTTTAAACCTGGTGTTTATAAAACATTGTCTGAGTGTGTGCACACTTAAAACATTGGATTAAGTGTCAGGAAGAAGCTCTTCCCTGTGATGATGCTGAGGCGCTGGCACAGGGTGCCCAGAGAAGCTGTGGCTGCCCCATCTGTGGCAGTGTTCAAGGCCAGGTTGGACACAGGGGCTTGGAGCAAGCTGCTCTAGTGGAAGGTGACCCTGCCTGTGGCAGGGGCTGGAACTGAGTGAGCTTTAAGGTCCTTTTCCAACTCAAACCATTCTATGATTCCTAATCTGACCATAACTTTTCCAAGAAGCTCCTGGGACAGAGATTGACTTTTGAAGTGTGGCAAAACAGAGTTAAAAAATGGCAGCCTGTTACTAGACACTGGGTAACCCAATGCAGGAGGAGCCTAGGAACACTTTACAGCCTTACTTACTTGTGATAATTTTCCTTCTTCTCATCCCTCCAGTTTTTATTTAACTGGTGTATTTTCACAGCTACGTATCTCTGTTCTGTTAAATCAAATGCCTGCAGAGACAACAGCTGCAAATCAGTAGGAATCACAACTTCAAGTTAATACTGTGAAAGCAGACGAGCTCTAACAAATCAATATCCCCACCCACAAAATCAGCATTACGACATACCAAGTGAGGAGCAAACCCACTTTTTGATGTAATTAGTTTCACTAATGAAACCAAGCAACTCTGAAAACAATTGAATATGCCTTGCTTTGATCTGACCTTCCCCATGGGATGGAATTAATGCTGTATTTATGCTGACATTTTACCACCAGAGCTACAATGGGATCAGAAAAGCCAAATTACCAAAATACAGACAGTTCATCACACAGGAAAAGGCTCTGCCATTATTTCCCCTAACTCATTTTCTACACTAGTTAAAACAACCCCAAACCAATACTTTGTTTCACATTGGTAGCTCAGCTCTCCATCTTGTAGCATGTTTCATCTTAATTAGAAGCTGGAGAATTCAGTGGCATCACTGCGTAAATCTGCTGCTGTTAGTTTCCCCTCCAGTTTCCTGCTATTTTAAACAGTCTTTAAAGAACAGATCTCTGGAATTGTGCTCTTGGAGAAATGCAGGAAGCTTTTACCTTGTCTGAGAGCAGCAACAGCTAGTAATTATAGGATGGGGCAAAATCCTGTTGTAAGCAGACAAGGATAATCTGTGTCCATCTTAGAAGCTATATACTTAATTCCTTATGCTTAATAGGTTGGCCAAGACCCTGGAGAAGAAGGGCTAAGCACCCCTTTGTTTCAATACCACAGTTCTAACACCATAGTTTCAACTCTTGAGCACAGTCAGTTTTGAAGCATTCATACCCTCTTGCTTTCAGCAGTGGAGCCAAGGCTTTCTATTTAGTCAGCAAAGGCAGCAATTCAGAGCACATCTCACACTCTCTTTTTCACTACCTGAGTAGTCCCACCTTCCTCAGTTTAGAGACCTGTTGTACTGCATCAAGGTAACAGACCACCCTCAAGCTTCCAATATTTGCATTGGCATAATTCTTTTCATTCTAGCCAAATTCCACACGGATTAAAAACTACTGAGGACAGGTACAGGGAATATTCTGAATTGGAAAGGCTCTAAATATAACACTGAAATAGCAAGCACCAAAGCATCACAGGTCTTGGCCGTGCAAGAGTGCTGACACACTTCCAAGGAAGTCCCAGGACTAAACACACCTCCCCAGCCTGCTACTTCAGAGTGTAAATGAAGAGACAAAGAAAACAAGGCTTCTACCACCAGGAAATGCAGCCTTTAACCTTATTACTGGAGCTATTTTCTCTCATTTACAGTGAGGTTCAGGCTTGCTATGCCATACTCCGCAGAACATGGATATTTTGAGTATACTGTGTTTCTTCAAGTGGTTTGCTGTTCTGACCTGACAAAACTTGCAGACCTGGTGCAGTGTTTTCTTGAAGCCTGCAATCTGACCTCTGAGGACAAGGGCAGAACCTAAAAATCCTGCTGTCCAACGCAAGCCAGACATGTGCTTCATCCTCCCTTCTTCCCTCTACAAACACACACCCCATTGAGAAAACAAGCATAAAATGCTGCTTACTGCACTGTTTCCCTGCAGATTCAGATTACAGCACACACTGCCACTTCACACTTACCTTATATACTTCACTGAAGCCGCCTCTACCCAGAAGATGTAGCAACAAGTATCTATCATTTAGCGTCGGATGGTCTTTAAATCTGGCAAGAAAGCCACAGTTTAAAAGCACTGACAGAATTAATGGGATCTACTCACAACCAGTTACAGCTACTACGCAGCTTAGAAACATCATTTTTACATTAAGACAGAGAAATATTACAACTGTGTTAATAAACTGACAGATCTGATCCGATGCGATCACCTTCTACTGATGAACAACTATGTAATCGTACCTTGATGCACTTGGAAGCCTTTGTTTTACATGAACTTCAAGTTGATCACCATGACACCCCCCAATCAAGTGCCATACTAAGTTGTAACATCAATTTCAAGCAGACTGTTTCCCATTTGAAGGAGATAAAGACAGAAATTGTTCTACATTCTTGTCCTCAGATCCCATGTGCTTACTGTGAATTATCTTCATTATGTATCCTTTTCAATTCCCTGATATGTAGATTTCTAACCCTCTCTAGCCGTTCCAACTCTGCCTGGATCTCTGCTTCTTCCTGCACAAGGAAAAACAAAAGGAAAACACAACGCTCTGTAAGACAGTGCAGCTAGCATTTCTGCTTCATTTATGAAAACAAAGATGTAATTCCACTTGGGAAGAAGTTATTGGAGACACAAGACGGCCCTCAGAAGTAAGGAACTAGGATGTCATGATGCCACGTGGAAAAGGGGCAGCATCTGGAGAGGATGGATAATGTGAAAGGACACTGGGTCCTATTAGCAGTGATGGGTAGGACAGGTCAGAGTGTAACTTAGTGCCACGTGGAGGTTTTGGTACTCTGTTTGTAAAGCTGGAAGTTCTAGTGCCCTCAGACATGACACTAAAATTTACATCACTGTGGACAGGGCTGCAAACCTCAATTAAAACACTTGCCTTGAGCTATATTATTTGGTGTATATACCTCAAGGGACACAGTTACCCATTTGTCTCGTGACTCTGTTCCTTTCCTTCTCAACTTGATCTATTTTTAGGCACAAAGAATGAGGCAGTGTCCAAAAGTGGAGAAGGATAAGTACAGCCTCAGACAATGCCATGATCTCAGAACATTAGTTCATTTTCCATTAAGGTCCATTTCCAAATGGATTCCTCTGTTCCAGGGTGGCACACGACATGCCAGCATAGATGGATCTGAAATTAATCCACTCCAGCAATGTGGAAGCTGTAGAACAAGCATGCCTTTAGCATGCTGCTGCCCATATCACTTATCTTTGTTCACAGGTCAGTAAAACACAATGGGCAGAGTGCCAGCAGATTCCATGGGTGCATTAACTTTCCCTTACCACTGAAAATAACAAGGAGCACAGCAGCATTAATGAGGCCTTGCATTCAACTTGTGTGTCAAGGTTAAAGGAAAAAACCAAGTGGAGAGTTCAGGCACCACCTGAGAAAAGAAAAGGGACTCCAGCAATGCATTTGCATCCTTCCTCTTTGTTTCATATGGGAAAGAAAACTCCATGGCCTCAGTGGAGATCACGGTTAAACAAGAAATCACAGAAGGCATCTATTTTGTTTCAGTACCTCATCTGTTGAAGTGTCCCAGAAAACTTATTTATAGGTTATTGCAATCACTTTAAAGGTAACCAACAGCTTGTTCAAACAGAACCTCACTTGCAGGTACAGTTCCTACTGAAGCCAATGTATTAAAAAACAAACATGCACTACAACCACCTAAACAGTCCTAGTTTCCCAAAGCTCAAGAAGTTTTATTGGGCTGTAACTGATGATGCTGGTTACTCGATATTGCAAAGAAATGGGAAGGTCACTGATGGTTGCAGTTTTTGTTGTGCTCTCATCATTTTGTTCCCTTGATCCATTCATTCCTATTCCCCCATATTAGACACACACAGAGCCCAGCACGAGGCAGGTCACAGTGACAGGATAAGATGCATCAGTACAGTGGAATTCCCTGCATGCAATGATATGTAAGAACACAGGAATCTATTTATTAAAGCAAATAACAGCTTCCCTGAATACCACTGCCTTGGAAAAAAAAAATCATGACGAAATCTTGGCCACCCTTTTCAAGCAAGAAAACCCTCTCAATTATCAGAGAAATGCTATTGTTCATAGAACACTGCATCGAACCCCACCTAGAAGCCTTTCCTGCAGATAGTTCTTACCTTTTTAAGGTGGCCTAGACGGAGTTTGAAGATTTCTTCCTGTTCATGGTATTCTGCTAATGTTAACCTGCACGAAAAGAGATCCAATGCATTAGGTTTCAACACATGGGATAAAGTGAACAGTCTGCAGAGCACACATGTGACCGTAAAGCTGTGAAGCCCAGATCAACTGTGTCTGTTTCTTTTGTAAATAAGAATATGCACACGACAGCATACAACTATTCTTTGTGAAACTACACTGAGGTCAAAACTTATCCCAGAAGGATTCCTCTTGCAATAGTTATGCTCTGCATAGTACAAAGGTTACTGTATGTGCTCTCCACAGCATCAATACCACAGCTAGTTTCCACAGGGGGCTGAGTCTTAGGTCTGTATGGGGCTGTGGGACCTTGGGTCACTGTGCAATGAATCAAAAGGAGGCAGCATTAAGCTACATGCTCATCTTGAAATGCCCCAACTTCTCTCCACTGTTGATAGCAGAGAGGGTCCACATGGACGCAGTAACTGCTTCAGCAGTTGTTAACTGATGCATTTCATCCCAAATTCAAAAGCCAAGTTCCTTTTGAAAGAATCTGAACCATAAGGAACTGCTTATTACAAATTACAGCTACAAAAGACAGCCAGGACCATAAATGTTTACATGTTGCCTCACTTTATATGAAAATACCCTAACTCACACACAGCTGCCCCTCCACATCCACCCCTGACAGCCTGAACTTTAATCAGCTTCAGCTAACCTAAAAACCCATCCCAAAAGTTTAGGTCTTTGGTTGGTGTTGCTGTATGAAGGAATAAAAAGACAGTTGAATCAATCAGCAACAAGCTTCCCACATATTCTTGTGCACAATGAAATAAAGGGCTGAACACCAACAGTCTACTCGTTGAGCAAGAGATGTAATGAGTACCACCAGGCTAACAGTGCCCAAAATAGCTGCCTGTTGGCAGCAAGCACTGAAAAACTCAAGGAGGCTCTAAGACAAACGCACTAGTTCTAGTGCAGCTGAGGACTTGAAGGGTGCCCAACCTGCCCTAACAGACCTCAAAAAGCCTCAGCACATTATTGTTCCTGAATGCAAATCTTTTTCTCATTCAGAAGCTAGGAACCAGTTTCAGGAGAGCACGTGTTTAAATCTGCATCATGGGAACTTCCTCTCCTTTTTCAGCCAGAGCAACAACCATGAAGCAAAGAGGAACCAAAAATCAGAGGAAGGAATCTGGCTGGCTGTTTCTCATTCAGCTTTCAGAAGCACTCAGATTCAACTTGCCTAAAAGATTCCCTCCAAAAGCTAGAACATTTTGTACCTGATACACAGCAGTCCAAGAAGCGCATTTACACACTGACTATGATTAAGCAAGTAGTCAGTCAGGCCAGTTGCTTCAGCTGAACTGCAAACCCCATGTTTCCATAAGCTAAACCACTCCACATGAACCATATCCATATGCTGGCAAGCAGTTTTTCTCAACACCACCACTAGAACCTCTTTGAAACCACAAAGATAAAACCCTGAATTGCATCAGTGAAGGAGCAGAAAAAGGCTCCTATCAAACCCAGGTAAAGCTAGATTGTGTCAAGGCAGGCTCACAACACAGGCAGAAGCTCACTTGGTATCACACTGTCACAATTTCCAGACATCAGGATCTGCGCTGCCATGTCTTCAGAATATGCCACACTACAGCTGCCCCAACAGAAACAGGGAAAGCCTCATCCTGCCCTTTATAAGTGAAAGATTACCCCAAAGAACAGCACCACTTCAAAATACCCAGGCACTGACATTCAATTTACTTCTCCAAGCTCAAACTGCAATGCAAAAGGATGGCTTCAGAACTTGATACAGCTCTTTTTAAGCTCTCTTAGCCAGAATAAGGACCCAGTGTCTCTATTCAAGCCATCTTGCAGAAAGCACACAGTGCCCTGCAGCACAACACACCTGATGTTCAGGAACCAGCACCTGATTTGGGGGCTGAGAGCACTCTAAGTATCAGAATTCACCCAGTCATGCATCATCTCTGCTGTGACTGCAAGAGGTAGTGAGAACTTTTTGCTTCAATCTAGACCAAGAATTCAAAGGGCTCAGGAACTTTGAAGTCAAGTCATGGCCAGGAGAAGTCACAGTGCAAGAAGAAAAGTGTCACTCTGAGGTATGGTATTAGCCAACAGCAATAAAATGAAGATTGTAAAGGAAACTGGCAGAAAGTAGTGGGAAATCTCTGATTCAATGGATTCCCACCCCACAAAAACTTCCAAAACTAATGTTATCAATTTCTTGTGAGAAACAGCTTTTCTCTCCATGAACACTGTGACTCTCAGAGCATTAGTCACTTCAAAAGAGGTGCTGGGGGGAGAAATCTTCTGTAAGAAGTAGCACTTCAATTACCTTTGCAGATACCTGAGTCAGGGAAATGGAAAGGACAGCTTTGCAGATACAAGACAATGCTTAACATGCTGTCTTTAGAGAGAGCATCATTTTCTTCAGTATACCCAATTACTTGTTTGAAAAGCCTTCCCAGAAATGACACAGAAAAAAAGGCTTCTGAATGGGTCCTCATTTTTTGTCCTTAAAAAAGCACCACATATCATACACCAACACTGAAGTCCATTCTGGAGTTGCAACACTTTCCCAACTTGATGCAACAGGAACACTGTAAAAGCACCGCATTCAAAAGTCTGGCCTCAGCAACGCTCCTTGTTTTACTCCAATGAAAACTATTTAAAACTGCAGCCAGATGTTGCTGAATGCCAGGCTAATTCCACAATATTCATTTGTGCATGGAGTGAAGCCTAGAGGCAAGGGCAAGATTCCATTTCCCAGGAGAGAGTTTGTGCTCTGCTCAAAGCATGCAGCTCTGCAAGGCACAGAGAAGGCAATCGAACCTACGTTTCATTTTCTGCTCCATTGGTCTTGTTCTTGCGCTGCTTCTGCTCGTTGCTGGCTGGAGGGGTCTGTCCCATTGCAGGTGGCTTCCGTTTTGCTAACATTTTTCGTTGTCTTTCTATTTCTTCCCGCTGGGAATTTATTCTTTCCTGTTGTCTGGAAAGAAGAGAGTAGGAAAAAACCCATGAAGCAGAGAACTAATGGTCTGTACTTGGTTGTTCTTCAGCATCTGTTCTGAACAGATTGGAGCAATGACTTTCCAATCAGTTGTACTTGTAAGATTAGTAACAAAATATTTTTGTACTGGGAAGGGGGATGTGCCAAGCATCATGACTCATATTTTTAAAGGTATTTTTACATAAAAAAAGATTCTTTTTCTGGCCCACAGAAACCTTTCAGTAAGTGAAAGGTTTTATTCATGCCGAAGATATCCAAACCCAAGAGCTGCTAACCTCACGGAAAAGCCAAGGATCCATGGTTAGGCACTAACTTTCCACACACTTTTTCCTAGAAGGCTCTGTTCTAAATCTCAGACTTTCCTGTTAAAAGTATTCCTGAAGTCTGGCACTGTCTGAGAAAGTACCCTGCTTCAGGGGTGCACTTAAACTATCCTTAGTTCTCTAAAACATAAACAGCATTCCTAATTTCACTGAGAAAACAGTCTCTCCTCCAAGATAAAAGGACTATCTTAAAACATTTTACAGAGATAAAAGCACTCTTGACATTTCAAGTCTAAATGACTTGAGCATTTACATACTTAATTCACTTTTTAAAGAGATTGAGACTGCAGGTAAATATGCCAGAAGTATTTCTTCCATGTCTTACAGCACAAACTAAGGAAGAATTATGAAGTCCTTAATCTGCACCTAACAAGAGCTGCACCTCCCTACCAGACTCTGGAGAAGGGATATAATTTTAAAGGATCACACGTAGCTCTCTCTAATGCAATTAATTTGCAAAGTCCTACTCAAAGGTCTAGGCCAGGTGGGAATTGAGTGGATATTTCCATTAACATCTTGCATAAAAGGGTCTCTGATCTTCATTTCCAGGTTTCTGCAGCCCCTTTGATCACTGCTACCAGGAGGCAAAAGAAGTTTAGTAGCATGGATTTTCTCTTTTAAGCTTCTCTACTTTCTACTTAAAAAAAGAGAAAAGCTAATTAGCCTTCATTGACTAATATATGCAAGCATGCAAATCAAATTGATTGACTCACAATATATGTATTTAGTCCACTCCTGTGCCCTAAGCCAGGAGTGCACAGCCAGGTAAGTGTACTGAGAATACCCAATGGGGCAGTCTACTCCTTTCCAACCCAAAGGCCAGCTCAAACCATCTGATTCCAGGCCAAGGCTCTGGAGGTTTAAGTGGAGACACATTTCTCATGTCAATGCCAAAATGCTCCCCATTGTCAGTAGCTGTGTTCCTATCTGATCCTTTCATGCATCAGTCACACCATTCTCACATTTTGACATGCAAGACATCACACAACTGCTTAGCTTTTCTGTCTATGCCTCTGAAGTTAAAGACAAGTCTGTCTGTCCTCACTTGATGAGGTTCTGGAAGGCGTAGCCGTCTGTCCACTGCTCGGTGAAAGATGCCCCATGCCGCACCGTGGTGAAGTGACCTAGCCTCAATCGATCCTGCATGCTCTTATCTCTGCAGGCCATCTTCTCCTGTTTTGACTGAAAACAGAACAAAACACATGTAAAAACAGAAGCCATAAGTCAGCAACTAAGAGCTGCACTGTGCTTTAAATCATTGCCAATTCTTCCCGCTTTCTATTGTTCCAGTACTGCTTACCTGAAACCCAGCTGAAAATCACTGGGTGCTTCACACTGCTTTGACAAACATTTGTTTGCCTCCTTTCTGACATTTCAGCCTCATTTTTATTTCTCCATAACTACTTGGGCAGCTCACCCATTCTATTATAACTTGAAATCAGCCTAGCAATAGGATTAAAACTATCCCTTTGTACCAGTAGTTTAGCCAGACTCCAAGTGTGGTTCTGATCAGCTCCTTACTCAAATGGAAGATGGGGACAAAAATACACCTAAATCACTATTAAGAGGAAGATACAGTGATCAGCCAGCTCAATCCCAGACTGGCACCACACCCAGATGTGACACCATCTCAGTTAGGTCACCAATGCATCAAAACTGGTGATGGTGTCTGTCTCAGAGTGTTTCTGGTTAAGCAAAAGGAAATTTCCGAGGCCTGAGGTGAGAGCAGTAAAGTTTCACTCAGTTAGGATTAAAGATGAAGTAGCAAAGGTCCTTGCTGGAGCTCTAGACCACCTATGTGAAAGTCAGATGTACCTAACACCTAGCCCAGAGTTACAAATCCTCCCAGAGAGGGGAGTCAGCCAAGAACAATCAGTTCTGTGACAAAATCAGCTCAAACAGACTGTATGTACTGGCCAGCACCCTGGTAGTTTTGCCCATCCAGTGCCCACAAACAATAGATGTAATCGGCCCGCAGGTGAAAGAGCAATCAAACCCCTCATTGTTTAACCATCAGGAAATCTGGAAATCTCTCAACACCAAAGCAGGCTGGACACTGGTAAAGAGCAGCCCGGCACTTTCCCCAGTGTCTTTAATGTGTTGCTTTGTGTGTTACACAAAGCAATGATCTCCAATTCTGCTGTTTGGAAGAAGGAAAGTCTAAATCACTTGCCCACGTCACATAGCATATCTGGCAATTTCACTGCACAATAGGATACTGCTCTTGCACTGCCAGAGCTGGACAATGTTGCTTTTCTGGTGTATGAGTTTCCAAATCAGTAATGCTGCTGTATTTACAGCTCAGACTATTTCACTTCAGCAAGGGAGATCACTCCTCGAGACTGTGAAAAGTAACCAAACCAAAGCATTCTGAACCATTTCAGTCTTAATGACATCCCTATTTGCAAAGAAATAATTCAAGACACCAAAACAACAGAAGCATGTTTTCACTGCTCAAAAGGAGAGAGAAGTTTTCAAGGGTATGAACCGTGACTGCAGAGATGTGGCAAGTCCCCTGCTCACCTTTTCTATAAGCAGCTTCTTGCTCATCGTTACACATCTATTCAACCGCTCCTTATACTTCTCCAGCATTTTCTGCTGTTCATCTATCTGTCGTCTCAAATCACAGTTGGCCTAAAAGTGAACAGAGAAGAAAAGCCTTTGACTTTAAACCACTCAAAGAGCCCAATCAAGCATTGCTTAGGAAGAGGTTCCTCCAGTTAGCTCTAGGGATTAAAGTAAGCAAACCAGCAGGGTAAAAACCGACTAGGTTCCTTAGCAAAACATCCAAGCCAAGCTCTTCATTCTTTAACCCATCCGAATCTTAAGAGCCCTCTAGAACAGGGAAGTGCCATCATCCTGATTTACACAGAAGGAATTAAAGTACAGAGAGATTAAACACAAGCAAAAGGTGTTTAATTTTTATGGTTTTTAAACATTTAAGACCTTGCCACAGCTCCCAAGTCTCAAAACAGCTGAGTCACCCCTGATCTATCCTCGTTCTTTTGCCACAATACTGGCAGAGGAAAAGGATGGGGTAACTCCCTTTGTACTTTCAATTAAATTTATGTTTGAGTTACTATCCCTCAACCCCACTATACAGATTGCTCCCAGCAACAGCTGCTGTTTTTAACACCACCACAGTGTACAGCAGGATTTTATGTGCAACTGTTTTCACTAAGAAGACAAATTTAACCACCCCCCTTCCAACCAACAGTCAACCTGGTTTCTGATTAAACAGCAAAGGGTGTCTGTACAAGTTTGTCTCAGCTCTTTCAGGTGCTGAGACCAGATACACACTAACACAAGAGCCCCTCCTCTCCCCTCTTCTCCCTTTAATGTGTTTTCTAATCCTTTGCAACACTACACAAGAGATGCCTCTCCAGCTGATGAAAGCTAAATCAATTAGAACTCCTCCATTAAGACAAGATCCTTGATTTAAAGGTTTTTCTCTTTATTGAAGAATACTAATGGGTTAAGAGGAGCTTTATTCTTTCTGTTTGACCAAAAGATGTTCTCCTTGTCTGTATATGTGTCTCTGACTCCCATGAATGAGCATTTCAGAATACAACTTTTCAGTCTATTGGGAGGCTACAGAACGTGCTGCTCAACAAAAAGCAGAGACAGCTCCTAAGTCCTTAGAAGAGGGGAATAATTCTGCAGAGAAACATGTTAGGTTAGATTGCAAAACACAAGTACGCAGTGCTGCTGAGGCACTAACACTTGAGCTACAATTTCACTGCACAGCCACAGTCCCTGCGGATTCAAACAGGTCCAGAGTCACCACAAGCCACACAATTATCTGGCTGATTGTGGAGCTGACTCAATTTGTTTTACCTTGTGAGAGCTGGTTGTACAAATCATATACAAAGTCCTGCTCTGCAGCCTAGCTGGCACATGCATTCTAGGTATCTTTAAATAGCAGCTTTTTGAAGAGCTGTCCCACTTGAAATACTTACTCTTAATAAGTCATCTATCCTCCCCTCCTTCTTCTCCAAGTCAGAGTTCTTACTGTTTTCTAGTGCAGATATTTTTTCCATTGTGAGGTCAGACTGTAGGGAAAAAAATCACCACAGACCACATTTAAGGAAAACAAGCATATCAGACAGTCAGCATGTAACGCTGCATTGTAACCCCAGCTGATCTGAACAGTTAGGTCTAAGGAGAAGGAACCGATCCCCTGCATCCTAGCAGTCAGGGAAGAACTTTCTCCATTCTTCATTTTCTTATTGCATGGTAATATGAACACAAACTGGTAAGAGGTAAAGGGCTACAATACACCATATGTCCTGCAAATTTTGCCCTTGTAATTGAGTTCTGCCCACTCCTTGGTGGTCTCTGACAGTCACTGTCCTTTCCTGCAGTGCTTGTAGAGGAAAAAGGCTTAAAAAACCCCACCAACCACTAAATCCCAACCCTCAGCTAGAATATTAAATATATGAGATCTTTCAGGGGCACAGACAACCACTTGCTAGACAGAAGACAAGACCTGGGGACTCTAAGGAGATCTTGACATAAAACACAGGTCTTCACATTGAAATACTGTAACAGACTGACAGCAGGAATATTAAGCCTTTGTTTCTGACAAACTGATGTATTAGCGCCCACAAGGGACAGGAGCATCATAATTATTGAGTGAAACTTATTTGGAAAGCCTTATGGGGTGCAGCACATCTCAAATACCTTTACCAATGAAGTGAGAGTTATACTCAGGAACAGAAGACAAAAGACAGGTACCGTATTCTGTAGCAGGAGGAGTATTTCAAATTCAGCACTCTCATTAATGGGGGGGAAAGCAAAGTGTAAGAAGTCAGCATGCACATGAACACAGCTGCTAAACCAGCCAAGTCAACACACAGGATCTCTCCATGACTGCACAGATGTCACATTTATGACTAGCAAGCAGCTACCCTGGTTCTGAGAAGGGTTAGCACAGGCTTACCTATGGAGCTGCTATGGAACCATTTCCCAGATGTTAGGCTTGCCTGGAAGCTAACCCCATGAAGAAAGAGACAAACTTGGCTTACCATTGCTTCTCTATGTATGCTCAGTATGGGAAAGATCAAAACCTGCCAGCATTGCACATCAAGGAAGATGAGCCTAAATCCCAAAAGACAAAGAGAAGGCCTAGGCAGGTTGCCTCACTTGAGCCTTAACCTGGTTTTTGCTTCCTGACAGCCTGCAGAAAGCATGTGTGACAAAAGGCAGTAAGAAGGCTGGCTGTTGAGAACCTATTCTACGCACCCTCAATCAAGCAGCAGGGAGTTTCTTTAGTGCTTTATGTCATTTGCCAAATGCCCAGATGTGCTTGTGCTGTGTCAGATGAAGCCATGTTTCAGGATGTACACTCTAAGGCATGACTACATCACAGCTCGCCTTGCCTCAGAGTGCTGGAGGGCCACAGTACCAACTGAAACCATGCTCACGCTGACTTGTTCCTCTCATTGCCAGAAATGAGTCCAACTGGGAATCACTGAAGATTACTTTTCTTAACCTTATCAATTCCAAACAGGTTTGGAAAGGAAAAACAATATGCATGTCCTCATCATGCAGCCAAGCATCTTCCTCTATTTGCCCTACATGTATGCTACATCTAAACCTCTGGAGAATATGATGAAGCCGAGCATTGGCAGAAAGCATGCTCAGATAATACCTCACCCTTTTCAAAGAAGACAGACCTTGTGAGCATCTTAAGCACATGAGAGAATAAAAACATCTTGCTCACTTCTGGTGGGACCACTATTCTAAGCATGAGTATTGGGACAGCAAACACTGAAAGGCACCTTTGGCAGCTTCTTGAGTTATGGTGTCATTCTCACACAAGAATTCTCCATGCAGTAGCAAGAAACAGGAATCTCCACAGACAACAATATAGACAACAAATGTCACCCTGATGACACAGCAGAGCTCAGAGACTTAAGCTAGGAGGTATCCCCAGAAGCAGAATTGCTGTCCTTCATGCACAAAGAACTTGTACTACCTGCTGAGGAAATGGAGAATGAACTTCCCCCAGCAATAAAATCATCTCTGACGCAGGCTGGTGTGAGCAAATGATTGACACAGAACTGACGGTTTAAACTCACTCAAGGGAAGGGTCAGTCACAGAGAAATCAGAGATGAAAATCAACAGAAGATTAAAAGCAGACTTGGAGAAGGAATAAGCAAGTTGCATTGCACATAAAGCTGAACATCCTTAGAAGCAACAGAAGATGACACAACTAAAAGCAAATCTTGACATCAAGTCACAAGAAGAATCAAAAAGGCACCAAAAAGACAGCAGCACAGTTAAAAGAGCTACTGCTCATCTTGACCCTAGGTCAGTGAAGTTGCTGAGAAGCACGGACAGGAACACATCACGCTCCAGCTTGACAAGACAAACTATTCCATGGGTGTACTTTGCAGAGGTCAAAGAACTTCCAGCTAGACTGTGGATTTTGTACTATAAGCAGCATGGATGCATCCAGTGCTTGAATAGGAGCATTCACAACTATCAGTCAGGTTTTCTTTACATCTTCACTTGCAGAGAGAGGAAGAACATTCAGGATATACCAGAACTGAAACAGCCAGGGCTAAGGTGCTCCTCTCTTGGGCATTCACACATGGCTGAAGAATTGCCCACCATATTGACACAGAGAAACGTCAGTAACAGACTGGGCCAATTCCAGTAGCAGCAACTGAAAACATCCTCTACAGAATCAGGAACAAAGTTCAGAGTGATTTACTTCAATCAGTAGTTACAGACCCAGTTGGGACTACTCTTCTCACTGGAAACATTACATTTACTACAAGTAGTACCCTTTGGCATGGAATACAAGCTGTGTCAAGCTCCAATCTCGTATCCAAGAGATGTATCATCTAGTGAGCTATACCTGTGACTGTTTGTGCTGGATGGAAATCTGTTTTTGGGAAGTGCAGGAATGCTCAGTGTTCCCTGATCCAGTAGAAGATGGGCTGCCTTGCTGGGCCTGTAAAAGAAAGTTAGTGCATTGTTATATGCTCCTCAGCATGACCGCTAGTGCCCATGCAGATACACTTCTCTTTACACGGGAGGTGCAGCCTGGCCTGGGTACCATACTTTCATGCTAAGATTTAAGGATGCTCAAGAGATTTAGTTCAGTAAAACAAGAGTCAGTTTCTCAGGAAGCCTGGCCCAACCTGCCAAAAGACAAAGCTTTTAAAAGCCTAACATAATTCATGTCAGCTGAGATTAAGTGAGGCCAAAACAAACACTTCTCACAGCAAGACTATACTTCATTCTTTCACTTTGCTGCATCTATCAGATTAGCCTCTCAGATGCTATTATTTTGATCTACATAAGAGCTTGAGTTAAAACTCATTTATTAAACAAGCAAAGCCTGGGACCTAGAACTCTTCTCAAAGAAGATGAACTTACCAGATGACGGTGGCCATCAACATACCAGGCTGCACTTGAACTACTGCCTTTGAGCAGAAAAAGCTGTGAGCTCCTCATCCCTTAACTAGAAACATCCCTCAGGATTCCAATCTTTTCAGAGCTGCTCACCGAGACAAAAGTAAAACAGAGACCACCTCCCCTCTGTGCCAGCTGCTCATTCTCTAGCCGCTGCTTCGCCAGCATCACCGACATCAGCGTTGGCAGAGCAGAGTGTTCCTCCTGCGGTTCCTTTGCTGTGCTGCCGTCTACCCCATAGAGCGGCTGCTCCACTCGCCGCTGTAACACAGGCAAGAAAAATACAATGAACTCTTTTTTCCCTCCCCCTTTCCTCTTTAAAAAAGAAACAAACCAAAACCAATTCTCTGACTCTGCCAAAACTGTTGTCAGCGAAGCAGCAGCTCAGGAATGGGCAGGTAGCATGGTAAGGATCTGGTAACTCAAAACACAACTCCTTGGAGTGATTGTTCCAATGGCAGACATCAAAAAGATGATGAAGAATAACAGGAAAAAACCAAAAGGAACAAA
The DNA here is from genome assembly GCA_009867235.2 of Psittacus erithacus. Lineage (NCBI taxonomy): Eukaryota > Metazoa > Chordata > Aves > Psittaciformes > Psittacidae > Psittacus > Psittacus erithacus. The sequence goes on along the minus strand of WYDI02024110.1, from coordinate 27,121 downwards.
TGAACACACAGGACAGAATTCCTTGTCAGTTAACACCCCCTCTTCCTTTGCAGATACATGGGTTTCAGAGCCAATGGAGCAAACTAGGTTGTAGGTCCAACAACCTTAGTGCATTGGGATTTTGGTCAATGAATTCAAAATTATACTAGGGCATGCTTTTTAAGGACTCATTTTAGAACAGCCAATGTCACCATAGGTTCATTCTGGTGAAGTAAACTGAGTCAGAACTGATAAATGTCAGCAACCTAACCATGTTCAGGACCCAGGCATCACAGCAAGCTCATTTCTGTCATTATAGCTGGGACCAATCTCCTATAAGATAAGCAAAGCACTAAAAATCTTTTAAGAATGCATTATATCTCTTAAAGGCCAGCTCCTTTTTCCTGCAGCAGACTCATTTTTCAACTGTGATACAGGAACTGGGTTCAGTAAGAACAAGAATCATCTGAGCTACATTGATTACAGCACTCAGACCTCATTGCCCTTGCTTTAAAAGCCAGCCCATCACTGCTAAAACTGGGTAATAACTATCAAAGTCCTTCCAAGCTGTAACTCTGGGCCAGGCATATGCCACATCGAAAGCAAACAGTCAGGTCAGGCTTCAGTGTTTCCTTAACAACCTAAAGTGTAACCTGAAGCATATTTTCTGCCTAACATTTCAAATGTCAAGAGCATGCCTTCTGCCCCAAAAAGAATGTTTGTATATGAGAGCAACCTTGCAAGAGTCTGAAGACCTGCAGCTCAGTCTTCTGATCAAAGAAGCAGCAAGGCAATTCAAAGCAGTCAAGAGATTTGAAGACAAGAAGTAACATCCTGAAGCCATTACAATTCCTCTGCAAGTTCTGGCTGCAGACAATTTCCAGTCCTGTACAGATTAACTCACAGGTTTGGAGGAGGTTTGGCTCATTGTGAAAGATACTTTAACATTCTGCTCTCTTCCTAAACCATACTGACACCTGCAATGGGTAAGATACTCAATCTTCTCCAACTTTCTCTCATCCCCCTCTTTTTGGGGGCTTAACCATTTCTATTCAGTTTGTAAGAAGAGGATCTTGAAAATGCACATCATAGTTCGTTATGAATAAGCAAATATTACAGGATCAGCTGCAAGAGTAAAGAACAGAAGATAAGAAACACAAAGAGCATATGTATAAGGAGAGACATGACTTGGCCTAGCTGAAACTAACTGCAACATCAGTATTCACCACATGAGAAATACTCCGCTCAACATTTTACCTACTCAATATATACACAGTGTAGGACACCAGAAATTCATCTGGAGGGAATCTCATCTGCTGGAATAAAGCACTGTCTCTAAGACCTCACATATCTGCAACATCAGTATTCACCACATGAGAAATACTCCGCTCAACATTTTACCTACTCAATATATACACAGTGTAGGACACCAGAAATTCATCTGGAGGGAATCTCATCTGCTGGAATAAAGCACTGTCTCTAAGACCTCACACATCTGCAACATTCAGACATGGTATTTCTTTCATTAACTTCTCTTTAGAGAGATGTATTAGAGAATTAATACAAGACAGGAGGAAAGGCCATTCAATTAATGAGATCTACTTCAATTTTTAAACACATAATAAGTATCTACAAGCATATGTGAAGCTCTCCCTTAAAGCAGCATTACAAAGCTTCCAAAATCTAGCAACACACTGAATTCTGAGCAGTGCATCCAGTGCTGGGGTTTAGTTCAGCACACATTGATGAGTTGTGCACAGGTTTCTGCAGAACAATGTCATCAGGAAAGGCTTTGCATTTAGGTTTTGGAATACGAACCTTTCCCACGTCCCAAACTCTGGGTTTGGGACTCTCAAATCCTGAGAATTAAAGAGGGGCCCAGGCAATGGTCAAAACTAGAGCTCAGACACCACAGCTTCTGAATATTGCTTTGCTAGTTGAAAGCAATGTCTTCAGCTGCTCTGTGCTAAAATGCCTTAAAACTCCTGGTTCTTTCTTCACATTCAGACCTTGCAGAAATGCTGTGACAGCAAAAGGGAATTACGTAACAAAAATAGCAACAGATGTGTATGTACACACATTTCCTCACAAGCTTTTGCTAATGCTCCTTACACGTCGCATGCACGTAAACAGAAGTAAAAGACCTTCCCAATGTAATTATGGTAGGCACAGCTTTCCGTATAACCAAAGGGTCCAATCGAGATCAGAGTATCATTGTACTAGTGCCATACAAACACACAATATCCTCCCTACTCTATGGAGAAGCTCATGAGCTACAATGGAAAACAAGATAACTAATATGTATGTCCCACCTTTCAGTAATGACAGTGATCTATCTGCATGCTAAAAACATTCACCTTGCATGCTTTAAGCTTAGATATTTGTGTCAGTTACAACTGGACTAGCCACTGCTACAGCGTCTTGGACATCTGGCTTTGCTGCCAGAATCCAGTTTCAGAGACACTTCTTTTCTACTCAGAACCTTTACTACCTGTCTGAAGCACAGCCACCAGCCCAATCAGTGCCATGGCACCAGCTCTGTCCCCAGGGAGACACTTACCGGCAAGGGGTTGGATAAGGAATGCTGCGGTGATGACCTGGCGACAGGAGGCACGCTTCTACCAGGGCTGGTTCCAGGGCCACTTCCCCCAGCAAACTGGCCAAAGGAACAGGTTTGATCATCAGTAATTACACAGAGATACTATACTGAAGCAAACTTAACAGAGACAGATGAATCAATCTTAAAAATGAAGCCTTACAGGCTCTAGGGACTCATTAAAACAAACTGCATAGAAGCTAAGAGGAAAACCTGCACATTTCAAGCACTATTTTCAGAACTAATAGCAAAAGTGCTTCAGACAAACATTCGTATTTGCAGTGAGTACATTTTTAACACAAAAAGATATAAACCTGCACACTTGGCTACAGATCTATTATGTACTGCATAGAATTATAAAGCCCATTTCCTGTTTCTAAGTGTGCACCACAAAGTGGTAAGAACTGTACACCTCCACTGAAGCAGCAGTGCCAGTCACCACTAAAGGCAGGATAAGTAAGCAGGTGGGCAGCTGGTCTAGTTAGTACAGAAATCCTTATGTTTCTGCACCACACTGTGCACCAAACTCACAATAAACTGTAGCCAGGAAAGCAGTAAACACCAATAAGCATTTGATTTCTGATTAGTCAGTAAAATAAAGAACAAACTCAAGAGCTTTGGGTTGTGCAGACCTAGAAAATCTTCAGAAACTACACAGTCAAAAAAGAACAGTGATTTTCAGGATGTTCATTGCTGGTTTGGGAGGGTCTCCATCTCCCAGGTGGTGCCAGCATCCCATGGCAAGCTTTCTAGAGAGGGAACCCTAACAGCTTCCTACTTGAATCAAGACTTTGCAGGTAGATTCCTTTACAGCACTGGACACTTATCAGAATAGGTTTGGACACACACAGATGTCCTCATCCCAGATCCAGGTTCCAGTGGAAATCAATCTCAAACCTGTATTTATGTGGCTCCTCTGTTAAAAAATTGCTTTATCAACTGTTTTGAAAATCAACTCCCAGAAATCTCACGTCCTCAATCTAATCACACCTGAACACATCAGGTCAACACCATCAATCAATAATTCCAATGATGCATAGTAACAGAAGTCACCAGATATCTGACAAATGTAAAGATGCTTACCTCAAAATAATCACTAATTTTATGTCCCCTAGGGGTGCCTTTTCCTAAAAAGAAAAACAAAGGATGAAAAGAAGAGTTGTATTTGTAAGAACAGAAGTTATGATGCCATGTTAAAATTACTCCTATGTTTTGACACTCCTTTCCCTGCAGAAAGGGGCAACACCTTCCACAACAAAAGCTTCTGCACAACAAAAGACTGCCCCAGGGTTATAGCTCTCGTGCTTGTTGTTGGGAAGGTCTACAGCTGACAATTCAATTAAATCCCACTTCCAACCATGTCAAATCCAATCAAACAGCATTTGCACTTCGATAAAGTAACTTAGGAAACACTAAAGGGATACTGAAAGTTGTGTAGGTTTTCTGAACTTTCCTTCAAGATAAGGACAGAGCAAAGGACACTTCTACCCCTCTGCCACCAGGCAAATTACTGCATATTAGATCTCTCACAGGCATTCCTATCAGAGTTAGAGAGATCATTAGCAGTGGCTTAATACCAGCTCATTAAAACTTAGCTCTTTTCCCTTATTATAATATTATCAAAGCAGTTTTGTCAACACAATCCTTGTTACTTTCCTGTTGAAGAATAAACGAAATAGAAATCTGGCCATTTGCTAGAAAACCTGAACTTGGACACACTGGGTTTTTCCTAGTACTCCGAGGCAGCACTGCCTGCTTTATACTTGAGCACAGTTTGTTCTCTATTTGTTGCGGCAAGAACTTACTCTACCAAGGTAGGCACACATCTCAAAGAAAGGAAGAGGGTACCACCTGTATTTAAGTCTGGCTGTTGCAAACGTAGTGACGTGAGACCAAAGCAACACTTCAGAGAAGCCATATTAAGCCTTTGGGCAGTCTGTCCTATGAAAATGCAAGAGTTTGTGCCAGTAAACTGAGTATTTTCCTGCCAATGAGGATAACAAGGCTCCCAGAAGAAAACTGCACCATCATGGAGTGGTTTGTAACAAGCTGCCTGACACACCCTTGAGAAGACCCATTCGTTTCCTTGGACACTGACTGTGCACAAATTACCAACCATTGCAGACTCCTACAGCAGGGTCAGGAGAGTGAATTACCTTGACTGGTCTCATAGGCTTCTGCTTTCCTTTTCCTATTCCGCTGGTCATTCTGTTTTTTCTCAGGAGTCTGTTAAACAATACTTCAAAATTAACATTTCTGCAGTTATTCCAATACTTAAAGAAAAAAATGCCAAAACATAATCATCTGCTCCATCTCTCCTGTGGCCATTTCATTTCTCTGGTGCCTTTATTTCTACTGCTGGTACTTAAAGAAACAACTGCTCTCAAATAGCTGCTACCTTCTGATATGCGCTGCAGAAGGGAGAGAACGTGGTTAGCAGTGAGGTTAATCAGGTTTCTCTGTATTTCAGCTGCAGCAAACTAGCCTCTACTGCCCAGTTACTTCAGAACAAGTTCAAACACTTACAAAAAGCCTGTGTAAACCATTTCAGAGTGATCATAGTATAGATACAAGAAGAATTTTGAGTACAACAAGGAGGTTCGAGTACAGACATCCAAATTTGCAGTCCAGTGGCTGCTCGTAGTCTACTAGTACAATTCATTGCAACCAATGCTTCTTCCCAGGGCCCTTTGCAGATGGTTACAAGAACTATCCTGTCACTGATGCACAACAGCAACCACACACAAAACAAGGCAGATCTCCCCAAACCAGGAGAAAGCTGTAATCCACATGGCCTTCGGTTTATTCCCCATCTGCTCCCATTAAAGTCAAGGGTCATCTGCATCTGCCATTTCTGTGTGCAACCAGAGACCCGAGGAGCAGCTTATCAGTGGATAGTGATTTATTTATGCACAATATATAGCACGGGCCTGAAGGCCCCACAACTGTCATGCCTATCTGCCTAGCACGCCTAGACACGTGAGAGTGGAGAAGACCCTGCCATGGCGCTTTCCCCATCACCAGGGTCACTTATGTGGCCAAACCTGTTGAAACCATTAGGAAGCACTGCACTAGAAGCAGCTTACTGAGGTTTTTGGAAAGACAGATTATCTTGTCATTTCCATCACCAACATCATTATGAAAACATCTCTTATCCCAAAGGGTCCCAAATAATTTCTGAGCAGTATGCTTTACAATCACTGCAGCTACCACTAAACTATAGCCTGGGGGCAGGAATAAAACCACAATGTGCAAAACACAGCTCTGGGGGAGGGAAAACTACAGCCAGGAAGTTTGTGGTAAACCTAACTTTCATGCTCTTTGGAAACCAAAGTCTAAAGTACCCTGTTTAAAGATCTCTGCCAAAAGACTTGCACACAGGAAGCACAGAGATCAATCTACCTCCTTTAGTAGGATAAAAAGGATAAAGCTGACACAGTCAGAATCTAAACCTGGCTGCTGGACATCTACTGCTCCATGTTCGCAGCTGGGCAGTCAGCGACATGTCACTGCTTTGGTAAGAGGATGAAGGGGCTGTTCAAAGGTGGCTATCATGTCTGAAAAGAATGAGGGGACTGAAAACTCCAGAGCTATCTAGAGACTTGCTGTACCAGCTCCTGTATGTGTAAAAGGAGGTGACATAGCCTCCTCACTGCGTAGTGAAGAGCAACTCCTGAACAGCGTTGGCGTGACTCTTAACACCACAGGCTCCATTACAGCCTCCATGGAGCTGTAAGCATATTAACGAGATTCATTTTAAGTTGTGTTTTCCATTCAAGTACTTACATAACAAAAAAATCACACACAAAATTATCTGTTACAGCCTGAAAAGACAAGGAATGGGAGATTTGACAGTGTCAGCTCGGTCAGTTTAAATCACTCCACAGATGTGCATAAAAAGCCCCAAGTAAAAGAAGAACAAATACTCAGTTTTCCACTATTAACTACACTTACTTGCAAGGAGTTTAACATACTATATTCTCAAAAGACTTAGCTTCACCAGACACCTCATACCAGTATTGCCATGCAACAGAGGGAAATACGATCCCAAACTTACCTGATAACCATGCAGAAAGTTCTTTAAATGCATCTGAAGTTGAGATTTTGCTTTATTAATGTGGAATGGCAAAGTAAAAGTGTAACTCCACAACTGAGTTTGCTGCTTTAGCAAGCCTTTCAAAGTAGTTAATCCTCAAGCAGTGAGATTAAACAGAGACAAAGCATAAATTTTCACCTCCCCACACTTGCAGAGAGCGATTCATAAAAATGCTTTCCTCTTTGTCCAGACTTCTGCAAATTCACATATTTGATAGGTAAGGCAAACTTTTCCATTAATGCACTCTGGCTTTTGATTTGACCCAAAGCATATCCAAAGCCAGCAAGCAAATCACAACACAGCTGAAAACAATTTCTTAAGCTGAGCTTTACCAATGCTGTGTTTTTGGGGTTGCGTAAAATCTGTGGTAAACTTCAAGAACCATTTCATAGCGTGGCCCAAATACTGGAGGGGTAAGATCCAGACTAAATACTTCCACTAGTCCCTTCCACACCTCAAAGGAGGAATATTGTCACTCACTACAATACAATTCCTTTTAGGTTTTGAGTTCAATCACCTCCACCTTAAGCCCGATTACCATGAGGATTTGTGCCTGCTTACCTCCAATTCTTTATCACTCAGAGAACCCACGCTGCACAAGCTCTGGTTGGAAGATTCACTATTTAATGGACCCTAGTGAAAAACAAGCAAAGACTGTTAGAAACAACTTCCATACAAGGCAGATATGTCCTGTCAAACACTCCATCTCTGGGCTAACTACACTGCTCTAAATCATATGGATACAGCAGTAACACTGGTAAATACCTACACACAGGATGGGGCACTAAAAGCTTCAGTAGCTGTTTGGAGCAAGACAAAGGCTGGACTGTCAGTTGGACAGTCTCTTCCCTGTATACTGATCCAGCCTTTGCAATGATGTTTCTGTATCAATTTCTATCCCAGCTGCTCAATTTAACCGCATCCACAAAAGAGCTAAGGAAATATTCATGGAAGACTAAGACAACTGGTTTGAGAAACAAAGCTTGTGATTTGCTGAGGAGTGGTAGTTCCAAGCTCAGCTCTTCAGGCAAGCATCTGCTTGACCCTGGGCTAAGAAGGCATCTTCCATCTGGCAAAGCAGCTATTACTGTTATCAGATGCTGTCAGTACCACTGATTTTTCTTTCAATGCGCAATTTTGATGCTTTCTTTAACACAAGGAAAGTGAACAAGTGAACCCATAGACAATCCTTCCTACTAGGTTACGTTATGGACCCATGGCTGACTTGCCAGCAGAGCACAGTTGCTCCTACGAGGCTAAAGCACAAATTCAAGAGGTTGGAAGAGATTTACCAATGCAGTATCCAGGTACCTACAAGCATCTGCCTGCATCTTCACAGGCTCTACTGGATACACATCTGCATTTCTACATATCCAAGCAGGTGTAAGATTATTTAAGATCTGCATCAAAACTGGTCTTAAAAGGAAAGAGAAGTGAATCATGCAAAGTCACCGCGTCTTAGCCTAGTGCTCTGACACAAAAGTGGCCTCCTACAGATCTAACTTAAGAAATCCAGATGAATTTGACAAAGATAGAAAAACAAGATACACAATTACTCCTGGAATAGCGACACAATAAAGCTGCCTCTTCATTAAGGATTTGCGAGCATCTTTCCCCAAAAATTCAGTCTATTTTTTGCATTCTTACTTTTGTGGTTACCACTTCCCACCAGCCAACCTCTCCTGAAGGCAAAGCCACTTTATCATCATATACTTAAGCAGAAAACTCACGGCAGGGATGGAGAGAAGCCTTAACATCAGAGATTATTTGTGAGGGGAGCAGTTCTCCAATGCCACAAACACCACCACCAAATTACACTTTTGACACAAGCTAGCTATTAGTAATCCAAATTTCCAAGCAGGCATCCACAGGAAGTAAAAGTCCTGTTTACCTCCTGCAGGACACTGTGAGTGTTAACTACCACATTTGTTTCTCCTAAAAGGACATGCTTAGTTGCTCCAACAGAAAAAAACCCAAACCAAACTCAAAACCCAAAGAAGCCAATGAACACCACTTGAATAGCTCAAGAAGCTCCACATTTAGGATTCCATTTTAAAAGCAACAAACTCTCAGAAACATTGCAGATTTAGACTCTTTAAGCCATATCATTACCCCTTAAACTCAGCACACAAAGAGCTCAAGACCAGAAAGATATTTTACCTCATCTCTTCAACAAAGAAGCAAGCTTCCCACTACCCAACATGACTGTTGGTACAACTCCAGGCTTGTTCAACTGGAGAAGAGAAGGCTTCAAGAGATCTTAGAGCAGCTCCAGTGCCTAAAGGGGCTGCAGGAAACCTGGAGAGGGGCTTTGGACAAGGGCCTGTAGGGACAGG
>WYDI02024109.1:0-10698 GCA_009867235.2 Psittacus erithacus | reverse complement strand
ATTCATCCCAATGGGTCCCACTCATCCCAGTGGGGTCCCACTCCTCCCAGTGGGGTCCCGTTCATCCCAATGGGGCCCCACCCACCCCAATGGGTCCCATTCCAGCTCACCAGGACACGGCGGATGCCACCACGCAGGCGCACGTAGAGCTCCTGCCGGTCACTGAGGAAGATGAGGCTGCCCTCAGGCAGGTCCTGCGCTGTGCTCAGCATCGCCTGGTACGTTGGCAGGGTGCGAAGCTGCGGGCACAGAGCACGGTGGTGATGATGATGGGGATCAGGGCTCAGCCGATGGATGGCAACCACCTCCTTGCCCAGAGCCTCACCCCCAAGGACATCCCGCTACTGCCTGGTGGTCCAGGGGGTCCCGGTGGTCCAGGGGGTCCAGGGATGCTGATAGCTGGTGGGGGAAGAAGGGGGAGATGGGGAAAGTTGCAGCATGGGGAGGGATGCTGGGGATGCAATGGGGATGGTACTCACCTTGTCTATGGGGACCTGGGAAGGAGGGTGGACCAGGGGGGCCGGGAGGGCCAGGAGGGCCCTGCCGCCCCTCATAACCGATTCCTGGGGGGCCCTGTGGTCCAGGAGGCCCTGGGAGGCCAACGATGCTGTCCCCTTTGGGACCCTAGGCAGTGCGAGAGAGCATCCCTGGAGCAAAGCACCCAGGGGTGCCTCTGACCCCCGTGCCCTCCTCATCCCTGCACCATGGGGTACTCACCGGCAGCCCGGGGTAGCCCTGGGGCCCTGGAGGTCCTGGCGGCCCGGAGAGACTGGGGCTGTAGATGGGGGTGCTGCCAGGCTCACCCTTCTCACCCTTGGGACCTGCGTCCCCCTTGTCACCCTGCAGGATGGCACAGCCTTAGGGTGGGCATTTGGGGTGTACCTGGTACCCATAGCTGGGCAAAGGGCTTACCCGCAGGTTGGCACCGAAGTGACTTGAGTCATAGGGGAAGTGGCCTGTGGAGAGGGAGAAGGAGAGGAGAGGATGGGCATGAGCCACCTCCTGCCTACCTCTGCCCTATGGGGACTGGTCACCTACCTGGGGGTCCTGGGGGTCCAGGATCACCCTTCTCTCCCTTTTGTCCTGGGAACTGGTGGAAACCTGCATGGAGCAGCAGAGATGATATCCCATCATTCCATCTCTAATGGAGGTATCACCCTGCTGGGGGGACCAGGAGAGAGACACCCCCTTACCAGGGAAGACTGGCAGCACAGGATGCCCGGAGTCACTGAAAGCCTGTGGGAATGCAAAGGAAGCGGCTGCAGCATCCTCAATGTGATTCTGATCCAGCCCCACACGCTGGATGCCACTGGAGCATCCTCCATCCCATCCAGACAGGCAGGGGGCACTGGGGGGGGACCTGGTGACCACCCCTCAGCATCCCCCCCATCACCATGCCCATCTTGTTACTCACTTTGCTGCTGTCATACACTATGCTGCCAGGGGGCCCAGGAGGCCCTGGGGGGCCAGGGGGGCCTGGGGGACCCTGGTGGAGAGAGAAGCTGTGTCAGGGTCCTGCAAGATGGGCTGTCCCCACAGAGGGAAACCAAAGGCCATCGAGGGGCAAGCAGTCCCTGAGGAAGGGAGGCATTGGATTGGAGTCCATAGGGAGCCCCACAGTGTGTGTAGTGGGGGGTGGGCTCAGTGATGCTCACCCTCAAGCCCATCATGCCACTGACATCTGCAGGGTCCCCCTTCTCGCCCTTCAGCCCATTCATGCCAGGACGTCCCTGTTGGATGAGCAGCACAAAGATAAGCATCATCCCCCTGCCCGGTGTCACCTCTGATGCCCTGGTGTCACTTCCAGCACTGTGGCATCACCACCAGCACCCCGGCATCACCTCCAGCACCCCGGCATCACCCTGACCCTCAGTGACACGGCAGAGATTGGGATGCAGGATGTGCAAATGGGATGGGGGGACACGGTGGAGGAGGCGATGGCCGAGGGGACAAACAAACCGGGAGCAGGTCTTACGGGTCTGCCCGGGAAGCCGATCTCTCCCTTCATCCCTGCTCGTCCCTGGGGACCCTGGAAGTGGAGAGGATACGAGGATGCTCAGAGCAGGGACACCCCCATGGGATACGAGGAAGATGAGGATGGTTGATGGTGACTTACAGAGGGTCCTACTGGTCCTCGTAGCCCCGGCTCCCCCTGCCGATAGCAAAGCGGGAAAGAGCATCACCACTGGGCCCTCCTGCCATCCATCCCACGGGATGTGCCCCCATTCCTGCAGCGCACCCACCTTTTCTCCTTTCACCTTTGCAGTGACCATGGTCCCATCGGGGCTGATGATGACACCAGGCTCCCCCTTCTCCCCCTGTAAGAAAGGAGGAGACACGAGGGGAGATGCAGGGATGAGAGTCTTCCCTCCCATAGCATCATCACCGGCACCGAGGCAGGATGGGGGACCAGGCAGAGGTGACCTGGAGCAGTTACCTTCAATCCTGGAATGCCCTGGGGACCAGATGCACCTCTGTCTCCTTTGGGTCCCATTGGGCCCTGTAGTGAGGAGCACAGAGCCTGTATCAGTCCCAACCCACCAAACCCTCTTGAAAGCATCACCAAAGCTTGCTTTCACCCCTGTGGTCCCCAACCCTGCCAGGGACTCACCGGGAAGCCAGCATGACCCGGTCTGCCCTGCAGAGAGAAGCAGAGATGCTTAAAGAGCAAATCCCTCTTCCCCTTGGTGTTGGCCTAGATGGGCTTGGAAGGTCCCTTCCAACCCAAGCTGTTCAATGACTCCCAAAGGAAGCAGTGCCCTCCTCCAATGGGAATGGGTAGCAGGAAGGCACCTACCTCTAGACCAGGAAAAGCCATCAAAGACTTCTGGAAAGGAGGAAAAAAAGGGGGTTTTCACCCTGTGATGTCCCTCAGTCTGTCCCCCCCCAGGAGCCCTCACTTACATCTTCACTTGAGACACCAATGACCTGCCCGGGGGGACCAGGGGGGCCAGGGGGACCAGGCAGCCCCACACCATCTTTGCCACGCTCGCCCTAGAGAAGACACAAGCCATCAGTGCCCATGCCATCAAGTGCCTGTCCCCAGCATCCCCAGTGTCACCCACCTTCTCGCCAGGGCTGCCTCTGTCACCTTTGGGTCCCTGTAAGGAGAAGCAGGCAGGGGTGAGCTTCTCACTTAGCACCTCACAAGTGGAGACCCCCCTACTCCTGCCTGCACTCAGCAAAGACATTCAGGCCATCACCACCACCACCTCTCCCTGCAAGGACCAGGCTGGGATGCTCCCGCATGGAGATGGTGGTGGGCAGGGTGACAAGATGATAGCGACAGGATCCTAAGCACATGGTGAGTCTGGTCTTAGAGCAGAGGAACAGCTAAAGGCATTGATGGGGTTGGACTTTGGCTGCTGGGAATGGAGCTGCCGCAAGCGAAAAAGGATGGAGTGAGGGGGCTGATGGAAAGGGGGTGCTGATGCTCCTTACCTGTGGTCCAGGGAAGCCCTCCAGGCCAGGGCGGCCATCCACACCAGGAACACCAGCATCTCCCTACAAGAAGATGCAGGAAAAGGTAAGATGCAGGATGAAGCATCCTCCCAGCTGGGATGGGGAGCACGGGGATGCTGCCTGGTGTCCTGCAAACCCAAGTGCTCACTCACAGCTCATCCCAATCTCCTGGCACTCCTACCTTTGGTCCTGGCAAACCAGGCTGCCCAGGGCTGCCAACATCCCCCTACAAGGAAAGAGGTGTCAAAGCAGGAGCATCCCCACAGCCTGCCCATGGGCATCCTGCAAGAATGGAGCTGGGTGAAGGTGTCAGAGGAACTCCTCACCTTCAACCCTGGCAGTCCTGGCACCCCCTGCAAGCAATAAGAAGGGGTCCATAAGGACTGGGTGGTGGGAAGGGACATGATGTTCCAGGGAGGAGAGGAGGGAAGCACAGAGCTACCTGTGGTCCTTCAGGTCCACGTGGTCCAGGGGAGCCACTGGCAAACAGCAGCCCCGAGCCCTCCATGTCACCCTAGGTTGGAGGGGGAGAAGCGATTGAGCCATGTCCATCCCCAGCTCCATTCCATCACCCCTCATCACTGGGGTCAGCACTTACAAATCCAGCCTCGTAGCCTGGCCCTGGTGGTCCTGGGGGGCCGGGGGGTCCCGGTGGTCCACGGGGTCCCATGGGCCCGGGTAGACCAGCTAAGCCTGGCTCTCCTGGAGCTCCTGCTGTTCCTGTTTCTCCCTTGTTGCCCTGCAAAGGGGATAAGGAAAACAAGGTGAGAACATCCCATATAGAGACAGGCTGAGAACATTGGGGCTGCTCAGCCTGGAGAAGAGAAGCTGCGTGGAGACCTCAGAGCAGCCTTCCAGTGTCTGAAGGGGACTACAAGGATGCAGAGAGGGGTTCTTCATCAGGGACACAGCAATAGGACAAGGGGTGATGGGTTCAAACTGAAACAGGGGAAGCAGCGCATCCCCTCCCACATTCCCAAACCATCCACTGGGACAGGACACGGATGGTCCCTGTCTGTAGAGGGGCTTTGTGGGAAGGGGCATTGCTCAGCATGGACATCCTTCATCGCAGCTGGCTCCAGCTCCCCATGCAATGCGCACATTGGCCACAAGAGGCTCGTCTACACTCAGAAACGCGGAATCATTGAATCCCAGCCTGGTTTGGGTCGGAAGGGACCTTAGAGCTCATTCAGCTCCACGGGCAGGGACACCTTCCACCAGAGCAGCTTGCTCCAAACCCCGTGTCCAACCTGGCCTTGAACACTGCCAAGGATGGGGCAGCCACAGCTTCTCTGGGCAGTGCTATGGGAGGAATCCAGATGCCAGCATCCCTCTCCCCATACCAGTGCGAGGTGACCGCGGCAAGCACCATGGGATCTGCACATGGGACCCCCCTTAAGAAACCCACCCAGTACCTTGGGTCCTGGTGCACCGGGGAGGCCAAGGTCACCAACGTCGCCCTGGCAAGGAGGAGGAGGAAGAAGAGGGTGTGAAGATGCTGCTCAGCTCCAGGCAGGAGCGGGTTGGTGCTTCCCAACCTGGGGATGGAGGGAGCTGGGACCAGGGGTGTCAGAGCCCTGATGTGCTCCGAAGGGGATATGGGGTAGGGGACACTCACCCGCTCTCCTTTGGGCCCTGGCTGCCCGGCTGCCCCATCTCTTCCAGGAGGACCCTACAAGACACCCATGAGCTGGCTCCAGTGCAGCAGAACCCCATGGGGCAGGTGGGCACCACCGCAGGGCACAGTTATAGCCCCATTGCTACGGGGTGGCCATGGGATGGGTCCCTTTGGCCACCCATTACACCTACCACTGGTCCTGGAGGTCCAGGGATTCCATCCCTGCCTGGCAATCCAGGAGGTCCCATCAGGTCCGTGTGGTTCATCCCAAACCGCCCTGGCTCTCCTGGCAAACCAGGAACGCCGGGTGGCCCTGGGGGACCAGGAGGCCCTCGCGGCCCCTGGAAGAGGAGGGAACAAGGGCTGAGCGCATCCCGGCATTCCCAGCTGGTGGGACAAGCACTCATCCACACTCACCCGCAGGCTCTCCAGGTCACCTCCGAAGCCAGAGCCCTCCATGTCAATGAAGGTCTTGGGGAGAAGCATAAAGGTGATGTCAGGCATCACCAACCAGCGTCAGGGTACCCATGAGCAGCATCCCATGGCACCGGGGCTTGATGCTTCCCCATCCCTATCCCATGGGCACCTACCAGCTTGTCATGCTTGGAGGAAGGCCCTGGTGGTCCTGGGGGGCCAGGTGGTCCAGGGGGTCCCCTCGGCCCCACGCCTGGCTCACCCTAGCACAGAGGAGAGGGCATGGTTTGGAAGCACATCCAAGAGGAAGGGGGGACGGTGTCATGTCATGAGCACCAGCACTCACCTTCTCACCCTTCACACCAGGCTCCCCCGGCGTCCCGGGGAACCCCTGCGGCCCCATATCACCCTGTAAGGAGGTGGGGGGGGGTCAGTGTGTGGCAAGGCAAAAGCGGGGCCAGCACCCATCACCCTGTCACCGCACACTTACTGGTTTGCCGTCCTCGCCAGGATCTCCCTAGGGATGGCAGAGAGGGGAGAGGTTGGTGTGGGGGCAGACAGGGAAGAGAGGAGGGGAACAGGGGATGTTTGAGGTGTAAGGAGTTGACTCACAGGCTCTCCATCCCTGCCGGGGGCTCCATCCTTCCCTGGTGGTCCTGGGGGACCAGTGACCTGCTCCACCACCAAGTTGTCAGTGTGCCGGGATAGGGTCCCAGGGGGACCAGGGTTCCCTGGTTCCCCTTTCTGGCCCTTGGAGCCAGGGTAGCCAAAGCCAGCGCTGCCCTGGGGAGGGAAATGGGGATGGATGGCACATCCTCAGGGACGAGCATGGCTTCACCCCGGCTCCTACAGTGATGCTCACCTTAACACCCAACTCTCCTTTCTCCCCCTGCGGGACAGCAACAGAGAGATGCAGGTATCAAATGCAGACATATCACCAGCGTCCTCCATCCTCCAGCATCTAACCCACCTTTTCACCCTTCACACTGCCTGTCCCCACGATGCTGCTGGTTCCCACATCCCCTTTAAGGCCATGTTCACCCTTCTTCCCCTTTTCACCTCTGGAGCCAGTGCCTGTGAGAAGGGAAAGGGGACATGGTCGTGCTTGGGGATGGCAACCCCATCACATCCCTGCTGGCATGGCCCATGGAGGGAAGGGAAAGCTGCTTGGCATTACCTGCCCTGGAGAGCGTCTCCTCTGCTCTGGTCCGCTCGGCTTGCTGCAGGGAGCCCCCGCTGCCCCCCGCAACAGGGGGAGAGGTGACAGGGATGGCATCCATCAGCCCTGGGACACCCTGTGCCAACAAGGGGACACTGCAGCAACATTCACCTCCTGGTGCCCTCCCAAAAGGGACGGGTACTGAGACCCCATTGAGCATCTCAAGACCTCATGTCCCTAAAGCCTTGGGGTCCTGCCCATTGAGCACAGCACCCATAGGCACCAACTCACCCCAACTTTCCCCAAGGGTTGGTGTCCACCTTCTGCCCCACTGCCGAAGTCACCAGAGACCTGCAGGAGAAGGGGTAGCCAGGATCAGGAGGCAGCGGCCCCCCAAAGCCTGCCCTTAGATGAGCTGCAAGCACTCACCTCTTCAGCATCATCCTCTTCCTCCTCGCACTGGCGCTCAGCTGCCCGTGGGTCCCCATGTATCTTCAGATCAGCAATGACCCCCTGGAAGGAAACCATGCCAAGGGCATTCTGCATGGTGCAGAGTACTCTCCATCCAGCATCCATCCAGCACAGAGAGCTTCTAACCATGTAGCTCCAGTTCCCAGCACCACCGGCATGGCTTGGTAAAGCCATGTGCCAGCTCCAGCACTGGAGCAGCCAGGATCCATGCATTTACAGGGATCTTTCTGGCCGTGCTCCTTGTTTCTCCCCTCCAGAGGGCTCCCCAGCTGCAGAGATCCTCTCTGCTCCAAGCAAGGGCTGCTGGCAGCTCCAGTTTTGTATTTCTTAGGCTGAGCTGCACTTCATTACCACTGATTGGGGTTTTGCAAGCACTATGCGCATCCAAGCTGCTTGTTTATACAAGGAACTGCCATAAATCCTTTCCTAAGGATGCTGCCCTCAGACAAACACCCATAGAATCACGGAATGGTTTGGGTTGAAGGGATCTTAAAGCTCATCCAGTTTTAACCCCAGGCCACGCGCAGGGACAGCTTCCACTAGAGCACGTTGCTCCAAGCCCCATCCAACCTGGCCTTGAACGCTTAAAAACCCCATAATCTCTGCATTTGCATAGGGCACCCTGTGCCAGCTCCTCACCACCCTCACAGGGAAGAACTTCCTTATCTCCAACCTGAACTTCCCGTGTTTCAGTTTAAACCCATCACCCCTTGTCCTATTGCTGAGCAGCCTGGGAGGGCAGCATCCCTTCCTCAGCTGGGATTTGGGTACCAGCCTGAACCCCGTGGCTTCCACAGCAAGCAGTGTCAGAGCCCAGCCCATGTCCTCACTGCTGGGGTGGGACATGAGGATGCTGCCAGGATAGGATGCTGCCCATCCATCCCTCTGATCCCGGCAGGGGACCACACTGGGAAACAAGCTTGGAGAGTGCAGATAGCTCCTGCTCGCTGCCTCTTCTCTGTCTGAGACACCTACAATAACATTTGGGCTCATTTGAAAGCAAAGCACATCACATCTGGGAGGGAGAGCTGCTCTCAGGAAACACCATGAGGTTAAGAAAACAAGAATCAGGGGCAGCTGCAGTTCAGCAGGCTGGCTGTGACATTATAATGTGAACATCTTGTAAATCTATTATATGATAGGTAAACACCTATCATATATTATAAATATATTATGGCTATATTATGTTTCTATCTATGTGTGTGTGTATATATATATATATAGCAAGCCCAAGCTTTGATAAATGCAACACCCCAGCCTGGCCTTCCTGGTCCTGGCACTTACCACAGGCATTGGAAATCAGCCTGACCCAAAGCATCCCCATGAGGATGGTTCCAAAGGCACTTTGAAGCCTTTTGCCCCCATAAAGGAAGAAGCAGCAGCACTGTAGGTGTTATCCTGCATCCAGCTGCAAACAAACCCTCCTGCCAGACCCCATTTGCAGTAACTATCATGGAATCCCAGACTGGTTTGTGTTGGAAGGGACCTTAAAGCTCATCCAGTTCCAACCAGGGACACCTTCCACCAAAGCAGGTTGCTCCAAGCCCCATCCAAGCCTGGCTTCTGCAGGCTTTGTCCCCTCCAGGTTCCATGCCATTGGCACAAAGGCACATTGGGAAGAAGCATGGATGCCAAAGGAGCCCCTCTCCACCTGCCTGCAGCAGCTCCTCCTGTGGCTTGAGTACGGGCCAGGTTTTAATCAGCCTGATGCCCTGTTAGTTCCACATAACGCGAGTCAGGGCGATGGGAACACCACGAGGCAGTCAGATGCCAAGGGCATGTCCAAGATCATGCTCCCCTCTCTGGCTGCCAGCTTCCTTCCCTTGATGGCCAGCTATTCCCCATGGGAAAACTGGGGGTGGGCAGTGGGACTGCGATGTTGCAAGCCCGGCTGGATGTTTTCCTTCTGCTCTGGGTGGTTGCTTTGCTTTCCAAATGGTGCCAAACCATCTGGGCTGCTCCACAGCCATGACCCGGCCCTCCCAGCATGTTCAATTGCTCTTTAAGAGCAAAACGTTGTTCTTGAACCCTCAAGGGACCAACCTGATTTTCCAGTGCAAAATCAATCATTAACTGCTTCCCGGGGGAGATTTCCCTGCCTGAAGCCATTGAACTGGTAGTTAAGATGCTGTTTAAGCTGAGCTTTTCCCTGGGAAAAGCATTGCCAGAGCCTCTGTTGCTGGGCAAACCCTGCTCATCATGGGAGAAACCTGGCAGTGCAACCCTGAACTCCCCTCTCCTCAATCACTACAGGGGATTTCCATGCCTGCTGGGCATTTTTCCTATGCTTCCCATCAATCTTATCTAGAACATGTCATGCTCTAATCACAGCTGAGCTATCCTCTTCTCTCAGTGCCCTCTGAAGCCTTCTTGCAGACACCACCCCAATGAAGATATGCTCCAGTTCAAGTGTTTTTCCCAGCTAAGAGATGCACATTACCAGCTCCTCCACTGAAGGAGCTGGGTATTTATAGCAATGGGGACATTCAAAGAGGCTCTGTATAGCGGCTGCTGTAGCACAACCCCACCTCCTCCTGCTTTGCTTTTGGTAACACCCAAGACCAAAAAGCCACCTTTGAGCCCTATCTCCAATGTCTCCTTCCCCAGGGACACATACAGAGGGCAGCTGCTGGGCAAAGAGGTTGGTTCAACGAGGATCACATCCCTCCATCCTCACCCAGGCTTCTTGGAGATGCTCCTTAGGGTGCCCTGATGCCTTACCTTGTACTTATCCGGGTCGGCTCCTCCGGCTTGAGCCACAAAGAGCCCTGAGCCTTCTTCCAGCTCCATCTCATCCGGAGAACGCTCAAAGCGGACCCTCTCGTGCTCCTCACAGTCCAGGTAGAGGGTAACTTCATCCTCCTCCACACTGATGGCAAAGCGTGTCCACTGGTTGAGCAAGGTGGGCACAGTGAAGTTGGCCGCTGCGTATGAACGTGGCGAGCCCGGCTCCGTGTAGTAGAAGATGATGTGCTGCTTGCCCGCCCGCACCTCCGACAGCTTGACACCCACAGAGATGATGCTCTGCGAGGAGTCCGTGACAGCAAAGAGCACTCCAGCCCTCGGGGTGGTGGGTTGGATGTGGAACAGCAGGGAGAAGTCCCGGTAGAGAGGGTTCGGAAGGTGGTACCGCGCCACTTGTCCTGTGTTGGCACTGGGGCCGAATACATAGCCAGGGTTGTTGTCAGGGCCATTGATCTTGAGGATCTCATGTGGGGGGGGGTCTCCAATCAGCTCCAGGAGGCTAACCTCGGCCCTTAGGTTCTCTGCAAAATGAAGGGAAAAGAATGGTCACAACCGGCTCAATGGGGATGGTCAATCTCAGCAAGGTGCCCTGGGGGACGCCACTGGCCATGCCTGCCCTGCAGGTTGGGCAAGACAGCCATGCCCATCAAGCTGCACTGTTTGGATGTGACTCCCTAAATGCTGCCAGCCCTCAAACCACAGCTGGGAGAGCCCTGAGATCATAGAATCATGGAATGGTTTGGGTTGGAAGAGACCTTAAAGCTCATCCAGCTCCAACCTCTGCCACGGGCAGGGACACCTTCCACTGGAGCAGCTTGCTCCAAGCCCC
>WYDI02024108.1:0-28908 GCA_009867235.2 Psittacus erithacus | reverse complement strand
TCTAAGCAGTAGCTACAAACATCGGTATTATCAGTACTGTTCCCAGACCGAAAGTCATAAACACAGCACTGCACCAGCCACTAAGAAGGATAAAAATGACTGCTACTGCTGAACCCAGGACAGTCAGAAATGTTTCTTTTCCCACATTGCTAAATTAGTTAATGTAACTTGACAAAAGATAAACTGATAAAAGTTTATGACTTTTCCCATAATGATGCTTTTGAATAGTGTTTTATCATTGAACATAGCTGTATGATCACAGTGCATTGAGCTAGAATATACCTCCAAAATGTCTATTGTCAAACATCTAATTCAGATATTTTTCTCTTTAGAAGTTACGGGTTTTATATTTTTACGAAAAGTTTCAAGTTGACTTTATTGTTAATTTACTGTATTGTGATTCCCTGAAACAGATTTAACTTCCATTTTGCTAAGTCCTACACAAATATAGCTAATGTATAACTGAACTGAAAGATTTGTGATGGAGGCTACAGGCTATTTATATCATTAATGATACACAGTTGTAGAAACCCAGTATGGGTTTGTGTTTAAGTTCTGAGCAAACCAATTTTTATACTCAGAGGATTAATACAAGAAATATATAATCACTAAGAATGTCTTGAAGAAAAAGAAATGGGCTGAAAGCTGGTCACCCTTTCCATTTCCTAACAGAATTCATTTGTTTTCCCTATTTCCCTTTCATTTGTTTTCCCTATTCCCGATGTCTGAGCTGTGGTTATGTGTCCAGTTCCCTGCAACCTTTGCAGCCCCTGACCCGCAAGGGTCTGAGTCCTTGTCACATCCCCACGCCTCAGCTCAGCTGCTGGTGACACTGCACTGTTGGGCAGCTGCAGCTCACACCTCAGAGGACATTGGTAAATAGCTGAAAGAATCATGAGAAATTTCACAGGGCACAGCTAGGTAAAATGAGTAAAGAAGTAATATTGCTGAGACAAGACAGGTAACACCTCCAGGATTTAAGAGAAAAATCACACCAAGAGGAGGCATTAAATTCTACAGAAAAATAAAATATTAACAATAATAAAAAAAAGCAATGGATTGCAACATGAAGCAGTGTATTACAACATGGAGCAGGGTATTACAACATGGCAATTCAGCACTGGCAGGATGTGAGCAGAGCACAGTGTAAGGTATACATCCCTTCTGGATTCTCTATATTTCAATGACATAAAACTCCGGGATTATCTGTAGAACAAGAGGTGATAGCACTTGATTTCTGCTTTTACTTTTTTGAACATTTGAAATTAAGGATGCTCATGAGTTGGTCTCAAAGATGAAGGAGAAATGCATAGGTATGTCTGCAGCTGCAAGATAACAATAGCAATACTTTGCTGATTCTGCAATAGATCAACTTACAGTTTGTCAGCATTTAAAATGCATTAAAAACAAAACAAAAGATTGAAATCAATTTTGTAAACTTCTAGAAGCAATCCAAAGAGTGCCAACATGAAAATGTTCTCTTTGGTTGACTTTCTTCACTGACTTGGGTATAGCTAATGAGCTGAAGTTAAGCTGTTGGCTATTTTGGAAGCTGAAGTTCTTCTAGAGACTGCTGTGATAATAATTTACCCAGGAGCTCTTTGAGGTCTTTTCACATCCATTTTAGACTGGGCATTCACAGCATCTACTGACAGCTAGCATTTCACCATATGTGTTAAATGCAAACCAACGTGTGAAAAGAGCAGTGAAACACAAGAAAGCTGAAGGGCCAGAATGAAAACAGTAGTGGTGAAGAGGAGGTGGAATTAAGAAAATGGAATGAGCAGGAAGAGGAAGAAGGAAAGATTAATGAGTAAGAGATGACAAGGAAACCTGAGGGAAATATATTACTTAAGTTCTGGTTCGGCTTTCAGACAGCTATCATGACAGCTGCTGTCTCTGAAGGTACTAAAACCCAGAAGCTTCACTGACAACATAAGACTTACATTGTTAGACAGATAATGCTGCAATTGTGCAGGTATTTTATTTCAGTGGGGACAAGAACAGGGATCGATCAATTCAGAATAAGCAGATATATATTTTGATTCAAGGTTAGACACAAGTTTATTTTTAATTTTCAAAATGCAATTAAAAACTATTTCATCTGCATTTTCTAAGTAAGTGCAAAGTCATGAATTATAAAATGGAATATACTATATATTGGAAAGTTCTAGTTTCTTTAACATATGCATTCTGTATGTTTCAGTATTGCTGAATACTTTCTCTTTTGCAAGAAATATGACATTAAACATTTCATCCACCTCAAATTGTTTCAGGAAAATAGCTCCGGATGTAGCCCTAAAGCAGCAAGATCTGCATTGCACCAGGCTGAAAGACAAAAATTTGAGTGCAGTCTCTTTTAGACAAACAATTGTATTAGTACAATTTGTATGATACAATCATTTTTCCTTTTCTGTGCTCTTCACTGCCACTCCAGAGCTACACATTCATAGTGTTGCATCTTTATTTTCCTTTTGGTTACATCAAAGTAAATAATTTTTGCTAGCAGTTCACAAAACACTTCTATCCTTGTATAATTGCATCCAAAGGAAATTATAAAGCAGCATAGTTACTCAGTACAATATTCCATCCTTTTAAATAGCTTCATTGGGTAAACCTTTTTGGCATAGATAAGAATGGAAGTATCCCTATTCAAGTAGGGTTTCACCTGCAGACAGCTTTCAAGAAAAAGCTACATTTTCTAATAATTACTAACAGCCTTAAACTTTAAGTATTTTATTAACATAAAAATGGCATAGCAGTTTTGCATAACTGTCTTAAAAATACATTCCAGAGGCATGTGTAGGTCATGTTACATATTCAAACCGCAGGTTTAGTAATAATGATAACTGCTTAAATATACAGCATCACATTTACAGCCATCTTTCTCTATTTAAAAAATCTACTCTTTCCCTCTCCTGCTGTATTCATCTCAATATGAAAAGCTGAAAAAGACCTGCAAAGCTGTTTTCATCTCTTTAGTGCCACCCTGAATAACATTACTTTAAATTCCAGTCTAAGGAACCAACTGAATGAATTTTCTCAACTGATTAAATTTTCAAACCTTCAAAATCTGCATTATAAGAATTACTTAAAGGAACACCCAGCCCCATTAGTTTGTAATCTAAATAGACAAAGAAACATGTGCCTGCATGGTGGATAACACAATGTTTAACAAGCACCTTTATGGAAGATTACTGAAAGGAAACAAGATTGCTTTTTAAAATTTTCACTAAAAAACATCAGCAGGTACAAAGGTGCCTTAATACTTTCAACTCTTGTGCAGGCACTGAAATAGCAGGTGGAAACAAAAGACCCAGAAATACAATCTTCTACACCTAAAAATAGAAAAAGCTGGTGTCTGAGCCTGCTAGCAATCCATGCACATGCTTTATACTGCTAGTGAACATTGTGCTTACAATATTTTGGTCTGCCTATGCCACAAAACTGCATTTTCATTCCATGTTTCTTTGATGATTGTTTCGTATAGCATAAAATTCCATTAACATGTCACAGGATATTTTCAGATGCAGCTGTTAGAGGTTATTCCCAAGAGATGTATCCTTCAGAATCATTATATTTATATTTTAAGTACTTCTAAGAGAAATTAAGTGTCATAATAATCACTTAGTCTAATAATCACTTAGTCTTTATCACAATAAGCAGAAAGCATGGGATGCATTCTGAGGTACTATTGAACATGTAAAGGTTTAGAAACAGTGACTTGCTGAGATAATATATCCCCTTGGTACTTCTTTCTTTAAATAAGCAAAATTTTCAGAAAAGGAAGACTGTGTTTTATAGAAATTGAAGCACAGATGAACAGCTTTGACCAAAGAGAAGGATGGGAACAAGATACATAAGGAAAAAGAATCTAAAAACTGAATGTCAGTGGAAGTTTAGACTATCCGGAGAACATAAATTTTGTTTCTTAATTAAGTGTTGAGGCTTAAAATGCAACCAATCAACTGCTGCCAAACACTTAGTCAAACATGCTAGGTCCAGGCTGTCTCTTCACACAGCTTTCAAGCCATGAGTGGTCTACAAATTAGCTTGACCAATGGCTTACCAAGTTTTCAGCTTACTGTTTAAAATGGACTGATATTTTTGACTGTTTTAATCAAAGACTTCTCCCAGTCTTTGCTTTAATAGTGACAATTCAGAGCAAACTGTGATGGAGTGAAGTCTAATGGGAGGGGTCAAAGGAATAAAGAAGCTCTAAAACACAGAGAACAGCTCTGTGGGGTAGCTCCCGTAAAGTACAAATATTAATTGTACATCAGTATTAAAAAGCAAAAGCTGACATGCTGTAGTCACCTAAAGAAAAAGACTGTAACTGTATGCCTATGTAATACTGACACAAAACAGAATATGCAAAATAGATGAAGATTAGAATAGTGAATTTTCTATAAATTTTAACAAAGATTTTAACAATAGTTTTCAGAGTTGTCTGGGGATAACATACTATGAAATGCTAGCATTAAATAATATATCCTCAGAGACTTAGTTAATTAACATTTTAATTGGTAAGCCAGTAGAAAATCCATGGTCTGAGAAGTTAAAAATAACTTTTCATTCAAGTGCACCAGTCACAGACTAAAATTTTCCTATAACAGTCATTGGTTGGATAACAAAATTGCTTTAATGCTGGTGGCATGGCAACAGATCTGTGAATACTGCAATACAACTTTATTTATAAGTGAGTTCTTTCTTAGTATATTTTTCTGCAAAATAAGACAAATAAATTACTGACAGTCATTTTCCAATGGAGTCAACACTTCAGGTCCATGGGTCAGATTTCAGAGCTTAACCTAATTGAAAAGATAGGCCATTAGGCTGATATACACAAATCCTTCTTCAAGCTTTTTATGAACTTGTCACATCCCTTCAGACACACATCCATTTCTCAGTATGTAATCTGCCCAGAACTTCTTAATTTGACACATTAAAGCAGGCACTAAATCTAAGACAACATACCTTAGCGCACTAAGGCAGGAAAGTGCTAAACAGGAGAACACAAAGGATCTAAAATAAATGTTGATCCTTACTATGCCAGACTGCATATTGTACATTCAAACTATGTTTAGCCCCTTGGTTTAAAAATTGAAACTATATTGTGCTAGTTTTGTTTCCCTACAGATAGGCAGAGCTAAAATAGTGCAGAAACCTTGACTTATACACATTGCTCTGAGTTAGATGCAGTGAAAAGGATAGCTTGCATGGTATTTACTCACTTGGCTTTTAGGGCAGGAATGCTGTAGTGGTAGAAGATGATCACGAGTCTATGGGAGTCTATTTGCAAATAAATAGACAGCATTCTTAATATTCTGATCATTAGATATATATTATACCCAAACTAATATAGAAAAAAGACTAAACTTTTTGTAATTTCAGCAGCAAGACTCATGGTATTGATGAATTATGTTACTACTTGTTTGCATGATGACTAAAGATTAAAAATAGTATCAGTCTGGGATAGATTATGTGGATCAGAAGGTGTTAGAATAGACATGTCAGATTGTGCCTCTACTGCAGTCACAGGAAAAGCTTACCAAAGCTGATTATCCATAACTCCAGA
The DNA here is from genome assembly GCA_009867235.2 of Psittacus erithacus. Lineage (NCBI taxonomy): Eukaryota > Metazoa > Chordata > Aves > Psittaciformes > Psittacidae > Psittacus > Psittacus erithacus. The sequence continues at coordinate 23,330 of WYDI02024108.1, read as the reverse complement.
ATTTCACAGATGTAACTGAAATGTAGCTTTATCCAAGCAAGTTTTGATTTATATAGTTCTTGTGCAAAGAGCTACTCTCACAGCAGTGTGGAGCTTAGCGTATTTCAGGTCAATATCGATGTTTGAAATGCTTGATACCTACTTATGTGGCTAGCTCTTAAGCAGATCCAGAGAGCTGCAGCTTGAACAGGACCCAGATGATGTCAGGTTTACTTGTGCTGCAGCGTAGACACAATAGAGATTGCAGCTGAGAGACTGTGAACCTTATGTAAAACTATCTTGAAGACACTTATGTAAGTTAAATTAGGGTGTCTCAGACTCCTTGGAGAGAGTGAGTGTAGGTGCTGTGCTGAAGAACGAAGCAGAGAAGTCTAGCCTTTCCTCCACCACATCTGAAGGCAAGAACAGGATGGAGGAGGTGGTACAAATATCCCCCAAAAAGAATTCCTGTCAGTGGATTTTGGGGTAGGTGTGGGAAGTTCATCATTTCAGCGGACAGCATGTTAGAAGTTTAGGAAGAACTGCACCACACTTCTGTGAAATGTTGTACTATGTTTAACTGCCTTTGCTGGTGAGAACCTAGGACAAGATGCAGTGAGAGCTGAGGATAGCTTTAATTGCACACACTGGGGTCTGGTGCAGAGGTCTCTGAGCAAGAAGAGAGGCAAATCACAACTCTTTGTGGTTCAGCACAATGAGGATGCTGAGGTGGTACAGAAGGGTTTATGTTTCCCTGACCAGAGCCAGGGGGCCAGACATGTTTCAAAAGCAGCCATTACACAAGGAAGTCTATCCTCATCATGGCGTTTTCTAACTTATGGCAGTTGGACTTCTCCAAGTATTAACTTTGGGGTGGGCTATGTGTGTGTGTGTGTGTGTGATTCTTCTCAGATGTCATATCTTCTGGTTGATATGCCTCAAAAGAATGTAAAGCTCTTGTTCACTTTTCATCCCCAGAGAGTCTTCCTGTCTTCTAAGGTTAAACACATAACAGCCAAGTTGTATAATATGCCCACAATAGTAATTCTTAACACATTTTGAGCAAGCCTGGATACAGGATATGTCAAACCATATGGGAAGAAGAGATTTTGCAATTTTTAAATTATTTTTTTTACAAAACTAAATTCTTTTCTCACTGAACTTTGTTTTAATTAACTCAGTTTTGATAGTTCCTGGGCACTTCACTATTTCATTTATAAGCTATTTCTGAACTCTGATACAACTTCTTTTTCCTAAGGTATGAAAAAATTTTTTCAACAAAGCTAACCACAAGAAATATAATGAAAAGAGGCTTATTTTGATGAGATCTTTTTGGCTTTAAGCAGTATACTTATGCTTATACTTTAAGCAATCACAGTGTGTTTGTAATAATGTTACAAGCTCAAGTGGAAGCAATACTTTCTATTAATACAGTATATTTCATAACATGCATCATCTGTGAAAGACATCTCTAGGCTGGTCTTCACTGGGGAAGACCTGAAAACCAGGTTTTTGAACTAGAGATACATTACAGGTTCTACAGTGCTGAGATCTGTTCAGGCTTGCAAAATGACCTGACTTTAAACAAAAGTTATTTTGGCCTTGAAAACCAAGGTCGAATACCTAAGCATCCAGAACCAGCAGTTAGAAATTTTGCTTACAAAGATGGTTTCAACCATGGAGCTGAGCTCCTGTCCCTTACTTCATACCCAGGCTGAAGCTTGGATTTCACTGCACAGGCAGTAGAGACGGAAAAAATTGAGCTGCTCTAATAAACTTTGTTGTTGTTGTTACTGATCTCAACTGCTATCTCTATAAAAATTAGTTATGATTCCTGTGACTGCATAGCCTATAAAATAAATTATATTAACACTTAGGATTCCTCTTTCCGCTATTTACTGTATATCTTAATGGAAATTGGAATTAAAAGGTATCTCATGTTCTTATTGCCTTATGCAGCAAATGGTTTGTAGAATCATAGAATACTGGGTTGGAAAGCACCTCAAGGATCATTTGGTTCAACCCTTCCTGGTACAAGCTTGAGCTAGACTAGATATCCCGGCATCCTGCCCAGCTGAATCTTAATGTATGCAAAGTTGCAGAATCCATCACTTCCCTCAGGAGATTATTCCAATGGATGATTATTTTAATTGTTCAAGTCCAGTTTTGTCTACTTATATGTCTGCAACTTGCTTGTGAAAGGCCAAAGGAGCTGTGCAGTGAAGAAGATGGTTTTTAGCAGCAGGTAACAGGAAAACCTCAACAAGAGAAATGTCTCATGTAATTTAGTAATCTCTTTTGAAAGGTGTACATCAGAATCCTTCCCTTTGACACAGAAAGAGGTAGATGGGCTAAAATAAAGACTCAAATACTGATGGCACTTTCTTCTTCTCCTCAAATCCAGTCCTAAAATCTGCACTTATGCTGATTTTACATTTAAATAAATGCAAGTCACATTCATGTTTAAGTGGAGCTCTTAGATGTCCACAAAGTCTGTGCAGATAACTACATCCTAGGATGCACAAGGTTCAGAAGAATGGTCATGGAATGATTACTCACTTCCTATTATGAAGCCCTAATACAATTTATGTCACTGTTTAGTGGGCAGAATACGGATTTTTATTTTGTTTTATTTCAAATTACATGGATTTAGGGTGAGAAGCATTGAACAAAGTTGGACCACAGTTGAGTCATTATTTCATGATGTCTAGTCTTCTCCTTTGCCTTCTTGATCTACTATTACACCAGAAAACAGGAGGTTTTGTCAGAAAGCAGATAAGCATGTTACATTGTTTCCAGAAGCAAACCATAACAGCAAAAGATCTGCATTATCTTAGGGAAACATACCTCAAATATCTCAGAACTATGAGGAAAATATGTACTATAGCAAAATTAAAGCCTTTGGAGTTAGAAATTGTAACTCTAGACATCATAGCTTCCCTGAAGAGCTCGTCTCTTCCCTGGCCTTATGCAGGCAAAACGGAGAGGGAATGATTAGAAGAAATAAAACTGAAACACATCTTATAATCTTTTTTCTTTAGTTTTTTTATTTTCCCATTTATGTGATCTATCTCAATTGCTTTCAGAAAGCCTAAGCCAGAATGAGCATTCTTTTCTGAATTGATACACCAGAAAACTATATCCAGGCTCTGAGGCTGCTGTTTATCTCTAATAAAAGCCAATGTTCCACGGCATTCTCATTACTTTCTCAACACCAAATTGTCACAGTGTATTAAAAATAAGTGTCTTTCCCAATTTAAATGTAAAGGGTCAATTCAGAAATGGAAAAAAAAATCCTGAAAACCTATACTGCACTGGAGATAAAGGTTTAAAAGGGGTCTCAGAAAGTCTATCTCCTTATCGATGTGGAATTGATGGGCTGAATCTGAAGTTTGGTTTAAGTGTGAATTACTGACACTCAAAATTGCTTTCATAACTTGAAATTACTGATACAGTTTTCAGTAAAGTTAAGTTGCGTAAAATCTGAAGAGTCCCTTGTCTTGAGGACAAACATCAACAGCATTTTGCTCTTCTGTATTAGATTAAATTTCTGAGGTTTTCATTTTTCCTCTGCATCACTGGGTCTGGCAGCTTTGGCTTTCGACACCTGAGGTGGGGCTGCCTCAAAGCTATACAGCTGTTGCTGCTCTCATATTAACACTCCTTGCCCCAGCAACCAGGTTCTGTGGAGGGGACACCTTAAGCTATTGGTATGCATGCAGCCAGGACAGGATTCTTCCCTTCAGCTTCACGGTCAGTCTCAAGATCCCCAGGTATATTTAATAATCATTTGTGAAGGAAAGATATTGCTATTAACAGTAATAGCTTGAATGAGTGAATTGCCAATGTTCATCAGCCTATGAAGTTTACTGATATTTTTTAATTAAAAGAGAGACAGAAGGCTCAACCTGTTTAAATTGATTCAATCTGAGTTACATAGCTGCCCCTTAAACCAAGTAACTACATTTCTGAGGTTGGTGTTTTTTCATTCTTATACCAAAGTGAAGAAAGATGACTGGTTTTAAAAGGAACTCTAAATGCCTCTGTAACTATTCCCTTTTAGAGTAATAGTTACAGATGATCTATTTAGATCTTTTTAGGATCTATCTGCAGTATGGATTTATCTTTAAACTTCTAACAGCTATTGATAAAATAATTGATGAAATCAGTGTCCCAGGAGGGTGACTAGCTAAACATTTTGAAAATCAAGCAGCTTGCTCTTTACTATTCTTACCTCTTCTATTATATCCATCATATAACACATGAACTATTTTAGATATTACATATAAATAGAAGCTGTCACTTTAGGGAGAAGGAGGAGACTCGTATTAATGAATAACACTTATGAAAAACCTCTGTTGAATCAAATAAATAGACTATTTTTACAGCAAGATGTGCCTTAGGTGACATGGTAACTGCCATATATCACCAAGATGCCAAGCCTACCTTTGTGAGGTTAGTTGAAGCACCAGAACCAGCATGAGAACACAGTGCCTCCTTCTGTCTATATGCAGGAAAGACATGGGAACCCAGCTTTGGGTCTGGCAAAAGCAGGGAGCCTGTCACTTGCCCAGAGACAGGGAGCTGTGGCTCACCTCCTTGTATGGAGGAAAGAGCCCCCAGCTCTGGCTCAGCTGTGCAGCAAGTTCCTCTGGCGTGTTACAATCCATCACCTCAGCCACAGGGCTCCCCTTCATCCCATCTTCCCCATGGCACACAGGGGAATTCAACAAAGCATCTTTCTCTGCTTGAGAAAGGATGCTGGGTTTGGTCAGTTAGTGTCTTAGGCAGGGACATTATATTTCTGCAGGTTTCCAAGATGTGTTTCCTTAAAGATGGAGTAGTCCAGCCAGGGCAAGAAGTGTATAGTACCATATTGGTTTGAATATGCCAATTTGAGTCATGACCTTGAAGAGACAGCACTCTGTATGGAAACTGGTGTGGTGTGGTGAACACACAATTTATTCTAAAGGATTTTACAGCCTGATTTAAATTAGCTGCTAGATATCATTAACATTTGTCCAAGCACATAGTCCTCATCCTTCAGCAGAAAGACAGAGAGGCACCATATAAGAGAGCTGCCCAAGGTAGCAGACCAAGTCATGAAATAAACACAGACCATTTGCTGTGGTCCTGGGCTGTAAACTCTAAATTATAAATCAACAACACACTAGACAGCTTGCATTCAACAAGGGCAAGGAAAACCCAGGAGCTCCAAGCACAGGCCTCTCCTGTCTTCTGCAAGTCATTGAGTTTAAATTGGGAAAGAAAAATATATTCTTACATGTCACCCTGGCAAGACTGATAATCACCACACTAGTTTGCATTTTAAGAGTATCCTCTCAAGGAAAGGATGTACCCTTTGAATAATTTCTTTGTGCTTATCCTGAGTGATCTTTCAATCAGTGCTTTGCTTAGGAGAATTTCTTCTCAAGGAAGCAAGTACCTTAAAGAATTCAGAAGTCTATATGACTTGCAAAATGTAAAAGATTTGTCTGTGATCACTGAACTGTTACTGTTAGAATTATTTCTTACTGCAGAAAGAGGAACCTGCATGTGAACTGAAACTCCTTTTGACAGTGGAGGGAAGGAAATACCTGTCATCTGTCACTCAGTTGGAGACTTTAAATTATTCCCATCGCCTCGCAAATAACTCTAAAATTGGTGGAATTTTAGTAGAGTTCACTGTTGGAACAACAGATTTCTTTTTGTCCTAAGAAAGCATTAAGTTTCTGTGCAAATATAGTATTGCTTTTTTCCTTACTCTTTTAACAGTGCAGAACAATTAAAAGGAACAAGGGAACAGGTGAATGCAAATACTCAATTCACGATAAGCTGGTATTTTAAGGTCAGTCCCATGTGAAAGATCAAGAATATAAGAGCAAATTCAGGATATTTTTATATGTGGCTTTCCTCCAGAGACAAAGGTTGAAACAACACCCATCAGCTATGTATCTAGTAAAGGTCACTATAATTTTCATTATTATTCAGCTTTGCTAGTAGCATCCTGAATAGGGAGTCCACAGGAATATGAAGGACTAGGAAAAGTCATATATAGAAAAACAGGTAGAATCATAACTCTACCACATACTGATGGTGTTAAAAATGTGTCCTTTTTTGTGGTGGTAGAGAAATAAACTTGTCAGTAAAATCCTAGACATCTTTTGATAACTTTTCTGTACAGATGAAAATGGATATCTTGGTGTTGGTTGTTTTTCTTTTTTGTTGTTGCTTATGTGTTTGGGTTTTTTAACAGAGACCATAAACTTGTTGTAAGTTTTTTATTACTTCCTGAAAAATGGAAGAGCATTATATATATTTAGCAAAATGTAACTAATAGACCTGAGTGTCCAAAAAAAAAATAAATCATATTTTTTCTTCATACACAGCAGATCAATGCATTTTGCTTTCCCATTCAGAAAATCTGGCCCTTTCTGTAACAGCTGCTCTGACTACACAAGAGAAAACTTATCAGTGTATCTCAGCAGCCTGGGATATGCCTTTATATTTTTATGCTAGCACATCTCTTCTGCTTATTTAACTGCTTCAAACTGTGCTACACTCTTTTTAATAGGAAGAGTTTAGTTTGAACAATTAAGAAAAAAAAAGAAATTCCCATATGCAATGTTTGACCTTTGGAGCTGTAGACGTGAGCATTCAGCTCCCCAGATCTTAAAACTAGAAAGAAACCTGTTGATAGAGTAATGGTTTACATACTCTTTCACTTGAAAGCAAAAGATATATCAGGCTCCAAAGATATTGAATTTCTTTTCAATAATTAAATATTGAAATATTTTTCAGGTTTCTGTAGATGTAGTTCTCACCTAATCTGTAGCACTGAGATCAACATCACACCAGCAACATGTGGATTGCAGTGAATTTTAGGGACAAAAGCAATGAGGCAGCCAGTGTTTGCATTAGCACAAGCAGAGTTTCTTTTGACTTTTTTTCACTAAAGTAGGAGATATTACGAAGTGTATAGGTTACAATGTGATTCTTCTAGTGCACTGTTCCATAAGCTGAAATTCTAACACAGATTATTTTTTATGTTGTTTCATACCATGAAGGACATTTTCTTTCAAATAGGTATTTTGATTTTTTTAATTTATTATTTTTAAAAGGGATAGGACTGAGCTTCATCTTCCCTCATTTCATGCTGTCACAGAACGCAATATCTTTCAACAGACAATTCGGATAAGTAACCTTAAACATCTGCATTTGGGGGGAAGGTTTCCAAGCTCCCACAGCTCTAGTCAGTCACAGCTCATTGCTCCTAACCTTGTTTTCTCTTTCAGGATGGATTTTATCAAGCCTCCCGCTTATTTCACAGCCCACATGCTTTGCCAGCTGTCCTTGCATAATGCAAAACTCAAGGCTGTTACCTATTAAAAAATCAAAGCTTCGTTTGAATATAGCCTTTATAGAGGCCATTTTTGCAAACTTTTAAGATGAATATCAACTATAAACAGTAGAGGAGATTATGAGACATAAGTTAAACCACTTCTCATTATTATTATTTTTAAATGCTCAAACCAAGCAAACAAAGTATACATACACAGTTTTGATGGCAGATCACCTCCTGTCAATGACATCTCAGCTGGAAGGAGCTCTTGACACTTGTCATGCTTGGGGTACCTAATAGTCTCTTCTGTCAGAAGAAAATTGGGTTCCTAGTAAAACGTTTGCTCTAAAACTGCATAAAAACTAATGACTGTATCAAGCTATCTACATTGCCAGAAGCTACAGTCTGCTAGGAGAATTGCTTTTTATTTGGAGGTTTGATATCATCCTGCTGTCAGGGGCCTCACATTGGCGTTTGGCAGCCAGGACAATGGGTTCATTGTGAGTTTTATTGCAGGAAACCTTAAAGCCAACCCACAGCTCGGTCCCAGTGGAAGCTGATAATTTAAACAATGATGCTCATTCTGAAATTTTCTAATCAAAAAGTTTAGCTTTGTCAAGTTGTTGAATGCCTTTCAAACTTGGGAATGACCATTCAGAACAGACAGGGCAGCTGGTTATTGCTTGTGGTGTTTCCGAAATACAACAGTGGTGGGCCATGTAGCTCAGGCCAGAAAAAACATGTAGCAAAATTGCCTTATAAGTCAAACATTAAAAGAGAACTGGAGAAAATCCCAATTCAAAAAATAGAAATATAAGCAAACCTTAAATCAAATCTTCAACTCCAGCAGCAACAAAATAAAAAATTGTTATATTGGGACATCCACTTCTTCATAAGGGTTTGCTCTATGAGAAAAACGCTGGTCTGCCAGGAATAAGACCAAAGGAAGGCATGAGTTTAAGTAATGGATGTACCACTCTGATCTCTTTTATATTCAAAATAGGCTGTAATACTAAGCTTCTTGCCAGAATCAACACTACCTACTTGTCACCAGACACCTGTAACACAGAAACTTTAGCTTCTACCTGTCGCATTTCTACTTCTGAATCAACACTAAGGCCTTTTCATGGGCTTATGGTGCCAGGGCATTGTGGGGCCTGGCAGGTCCCTGGGATGGGTTGGCAGCAGGGACTCCTGTGGGCAGCACAGCCAGGAGCAGGGCAGACCATGACGGAAGCCAGGACATCCTCATCCCTGTGTTTTGAACACCTCCCTGTGGATGGGGATGGGACATTAACCAGTGGGTGGACTTGTCTTCACCCATGGCTGGACAGGGCATGGGTGGAGATGGCATCCTATGATCTCACTGGAGCAGGGACTGATGGTTCCAGAGGGGCTAGAATGGTATCTTGGGACATGGGTAAGGTGAAGAGACTCTCAGGGTCTAGGAAGGGATATTAAAACTTGCTGACACCCTCAAGGGCCTTATAGATAAAGAGTGGAATGAAGGTACCAAAGAGTTTTTCCTTTTTATCCCTTGCCTGTACAGGCCTTACAATGAAGCACTTAAGGCTTCTTAGAATCATAGGATCATAGAATAGTTAGGATTGGAAAGGACCTTAAGATCATCAAGTTCCAACCCCCCTGCCATGGGCAGGGACACCTCACACTAAACCATGTCACACAAGGCTCTGTCCAACCTGGCCTTGAACACTGCCAGGGATGGAGTATTCACAACATCCCTGGGCAACCCATTCCAGTGCCTCACCACCCTAACAGTAAGGAACTTCCTCCACATATCCAATCTAAACTTCCCTTGTTTAAGTCTGAACCCTGTACCTCTTGTCCTATCACTACTGTCTCTAAGTCTTCAGTAACGAGGGTTACAGAAATGAAAGGCAGAGGGCAAGAGAGGTCCATGCAGATTTCTTCTGCAGCTGACATTCCTGAAATTTCCTTCAGGCAATGCTGCCCATGCTCTTTCCTGCCACTGGCTGTAATATAAATAACAAAGCTTATCTTTTAGTTGATAAACTTTTAAAGAGGGAGTAAAATTTAAACTAACCTTATTTAATTGATTTTCTTACCTGAAGGCAGCCCTCCAGTCAGCCTATGCTCTTGACCTTCCTGTCTGCAAGTTATCAACTCCTTTTTTATGTTGAATGTGTGAAGTCAGTATTTACATAAATGTGATTTTATAGCAAATACACAGTATAAAATTGGTGTCTTTCATTATAATCAATTAATTTTTGAGAATATGTGGAGAAAATCAGGTGGGACACAAGTTCAACTAAAATATATAAATAAAAATGTGTTCATGATCCTTCAAATGGGCATACATTACTGTGCATGGACAGAGTGGTGACCTTGGTGATCTGGGAGCCAAAGAAAAGATCTGTTTGCCCTTAGGGTGAAAAAAACTTTCTTGGTGAAGTTTGGATGAGATTTCCACCTCCTTGATGTGTCTTTGGAAATTTCATTCTCAGCTACACTTTCCTTTTTCCTTTCTTCTGTTTTTACTCTGAAAAAGGGGAGATAAACTAAATTGTTGGTTTGTGGGGGGTTTTTTGGTTTTTTTTTGGTTTTTTATTTTACCTCTTTCTCTAAACTTAAGCCATGGGAGATTTTTTGCTTGATGCATTTTCCTCAAAGGAATTAAAATTATTGCCTGCTCACTGTGCAGGGTAAGGTGACCCCGGTGGCAATAGTAACTCAGACCATCAGGTTTATTTCTGAGTTAAGAGTTCTATTCATAGGATGCACTGTCTACAGAAGAATCTCAGAAAGCTCAGCCATGTATGGTTAAAAATAATCATGCATACAAACTTGAGGCTAAGGTGTATAGTTCAGTGCTTTTGTATGTGTGGTTTTTTTTCTGGTTTTGTTTTCAAATAAACTGCTTATGCCAGGTGATATCCTGGAATATCTGAGAGGATCCTTGGAACTACTGACCTGTCAGCTACAACTTTATACCTGGGAAGACTGTGGAAGAGATTTTCCTAGAATCTATGCTAAGACACATGGAGTGCAGGGAGGTGATACAAGACAACCAGCATGGCTTCACCAAGTGCAAATCCTGCATGACCAGCCTAGTGTCCTTCTGTGTGATAGGTGACTACATTGGTTTACAAGAGAAGAACTATCTGGACTCACAAAAGGCTACTGATATAGTCCCCCACAAAATCCTTTTCTCTAAATTGGAGAAATACGGATTTGATGTGTGGACCGTTTAGTAGATAAGAAATTGGTTGGACAGTGGCATCCAGGGAGTAGTTGTCAATGGCTCAATGGCCAAATGGAGATCAGTGACAAGTGGTGTTCCTCAGGGGTACTGTACTCGGACCAGTACTCTTTAATATCTTCCTTAATGATATAGGCAGTGGGATCAAGGGCACCCTCAGCAAATTTGCAGACAACACCAAGCTAGGTGCTGTGGTTGACGCACCTGAGGAATAGGCCATTCAGAGGGACCTGCTTGAGAAGTAGGCGCAGGTGAAGGGACTGAAGAGTACTTGGGAGTACTGGTGGATGAAAAGCTGGACATGAACCAGCAACATGCACTTGCATCCCAGAAAGCCAACCATATCCTTGGCTGCATCACAAGATATGCAACCAGCAGGTCTAGGGAGTTAATTCTGCCCCTCTACTCTGCTCTGGGCTACTGCACCAAACTCTAGAATCCTCAGCACAGGTAAGACATGTATCTCTTAGAACAAGTCCAGAGGAGACGCACAAAATATCTGTGATGGAACACCTCTCCTATTGGAATATCTTACTCTAAGGCTGAGAGAGTTGGGGTTGTTCAGCCTGGAAAAGAGAAGACTATGGAAATCTTCTTGCAGCCTTTCAGTACTTAAAGGGAGCTTACGAGGCAGACGCAGACAAAGTTTTTAGTTGGGCCTGTTGCAACAGGACAAGTGTTAATGGTTTTTAACTAAAAAAGGATAGATTTAGATGATATATAAGGAAGAAATTTTTGTGGTGAAACACTGCCACAGGTTGCCCAGATAGGTGGTAGATGCTCCATCCCTGGATACATTCAAGGCCAGGCCCGAGGGGGCTTTGAGCAAGGTGTTCCAGTTGATGACGTCCCTAACTTATTGCAGGAAGATTTGACTAGATGTCCTTTAAAGGTTCCTCCCAACCCAAACTGTTCTATGATTCTATGTTTCTACTCAAGTTTGCATTTCAGGGTTATACCTATGTGTTCCTAATCTTATGAATACCTCATTGTATTTCAAATTGTACAGCTGTGAGTTGAAATCATGGACTTCTTTGGTACTAAAGGATTTTGGTCCAGGTCTAGTAATAAACATTGCATTTATGCATTATGCATTGTATTATAAAGCTATCCATGCTATAAAAAAAATATCTGGATAATCTCAAATGCATAAGGAATTTAAGCAGTGTACAAAGTTATCATCAGATCCTTTACTTAGATGTGGAAAATTTTTTTATATGTAAGAATAAGTACAGTTAAAAAAACAAAACAAAACAAATCAGTAAGTGAAATATTTTTGAAGCTAAAATCTGTTTTTCTAAAGATTGTTGTGAAGACATTTGGAGTCCCTGTATTTCAAAGTGTGGAGTGTTAGCCTAGGATGTGCACAGTGGAAATATAAATCATTTTTTGTCTGAATTCCCATTTGGAGAAGAAAACGTTGCCTTCCTGTCCTCTCAGTTGATTCAGACAGGCTTTTAAACTTATCTCCTATAGGCTAGGGCAGCACTGTCAGTATTGATTGCAGAAGCCTTAACTCCGTGTCTTTTTCCTCAAGCCTTGAACCTTTGGAAATATTTCTCCTTTTCCATGGGATTAATTCTGAAGCAGAAGAATAATTATCCTGAAATGGAACTTCAACCAAATATTACAATATGCATCTATAAAGAAAGTTTGACTAAGTCATCTAGCCAATCCCAGTTTAGGGAGTACAATCCTGGGTGCTAATGCTACTTCACAGTTCAAGAACACAGTGTTCAAAGAAGATGGAGAAACAATAAAGCCTGATATTCCCTTAAGGACCATCATTCCCTTAATAGAGGATTTCCCTGAAGTTTACAGCCATCTAGCAATATTACTTCCCTTCTCTGCATTGAATTAGGCCCAAGTATAGCTGTATAAGTGAAGCTGATGAAAGAGTTCACTGAAAGGTAAAACCAACTCTTCGTATGACTTTACCTTTTCCAGTTTTCCTCCCATTTCTTGTTTTATGCATTCATCATTTTGACAATGATGAAGTACATAACAATGGAGATTAGTGCTTGTGATTCTTTAAGAAAAGGAAGAATTTATCCTTCATTTTTAAGTCATCTTAAGGAATGCACCACACATCTAAAAAATCAAATTTATATCCATCAGCCTTGAGCCATGTAATTATAAACAATACATCAGCACTTGAAAACCCAATCTGATGGACTTGATGTTGCATGGGTAATTTTGAGCTCATTGACACAATGGAAGTTTTGTTGCTAATTACAATGGGACTAAGATTACCCTTTAGAATTGACACCAGTTCTGAGCACCCCACCCTCACAGAGGCAAGATACCTTCACTCCCCACAGCCACCTCAATAGGTTTGTGTCTGGAGTGGAGCTGACAATGATCCTGGTAACTAGTGGCATATGGAGGTGTCTCAAGCACGGTTTGCATGCCTGGCTTAGATTCAGACTGAAACTGCTGCCAAACCACAGAAAGTGCGCATGTGTCATTTGTATGTTTGGAATGGAAAAGGAGGAGGATCTGACAAAGAACTCAAGGCAGCGCAGGTTTAGGCTAATAACTTTATATTCTCAGATTAGGGCTGAGATCCAAACAGGCACTTATAACCCTAATATGTATCTTGGGTGAAATACAGGCTCTTGAGTCCAAGTGGCTGGAACATGTCCTAGGAAAGGGAAACCAGTGCTCACTACAACTGTTTGTATTCTTTACACGTTTTGTCTGGTGATGCTTTAACACAGAGTTTATGAATAGTATCTTAGCATCACACAGAGAATGTTCTGAATTCAGTCCCACTGTTTTGATTTCTCATATTCAAACATGGCAAGTTTTTCAATGGAGTTGTCCCACTCCAAGAAATAGTCTTTCAGGCTTGCCTCTTGCTGCTTAGTAGAGTTTCTTGGGATGGAAGAGATTCAAGCCAGAAACTTTCCTCATCAAACTATTCGTATCTAGGGAAAAGCTTAAACCGTAGACTATTATGCAAGTTTGTAGATGTCACTGATCTGTCTGAAATATCTAACACACACTTCTTGTATACCTACAAAAGTCAATGCACACACATAACTGTTGAATGGGTTTCTACATTATGTCCTATGGCGTAACTGAGGCGTTTTTTGCTCAGAATATCAACTGTATCAATCAAATACTCTTTTTGTTTGGTGTATATACAAATGCTTAAGTGAGTAGCAATAATGCCACTCACTAAGCCAGCCACTGGCAGTGGCACCATAGTGATGCTTAACCCTTTGCCAGTGTGAACCCAAGTTCATGGGAGCATTCTAGCTGATCTTTTCAATTTTGGCTGCATGTCCCATACATTGTTCTCTTTCTTGCAATCAAAACTGTGTACAAGTATCCACTTCCCTGAGATAACTTTGACCAACAATCTTGATCAATTTAAAAGACATTGTTTCTTAGAAGACTGTCATATCCTGTGTAATTGCACTCAGTAGCTGCAATAGTCCTAAGTACTACTAGAAGGTTATGTTTTTCACCCTCAGTAATTAAAACAGATGAAACTTGGATGATTTCCATGTTTTAACAAATATAAAGTATGAAAAAAACCCCACAACCAAAACCAGATGGATTTTTTCATTATGGGACCAGATTTAAAAATGGGAAAAAAGGAAACCTGAGATATGCCTGGAGAACAAGATCAACAGTGAAAGTTTACGAGTCTAGGAATCCTTGTTAAATGAATTAATATTTCATAACCTGAAACTTCATCCAATATTAAGAGTCTTAGTAGAAAAATATGTTTCAAAATCTAATATGTGAACATTATTCCACTTTGCTATATAAAAGGAAGATTAGCTTGCTTTCTTAAAATACATGAACAAAATATGGTATCGTCTGGCTGTTTCAGTCCAACAGCTGGACAGTATGTCCCTGTTAAGCTTCGCACTTAAACATGTTTTCCCTACTGAAAAAATTAGGAAATTGTCTATGCAAACAACTAGGGATTGCTACAAAGAAAACAAAACAAAACAAAAAAAAAGGAGTGAAAATAAAATGTAAAGCCAGGCCTTTGGTGCTGAATCATTTAAAATTGTTCAGTCCACATGCATTTAAGAAGGAAGATCGGAAGATGGCTCAACATGTAAATTATCAACCTGTCTTTAACAAAATTTCTGCTTGGAAATATGTGGCTGAAAGGGACTTTACATATGGCACCTCATTTGAGTTTAGGACTCTCTTCTGGAAGCATACACAGGGTTGGAAGGCTCAGACTTTGGATCTGTTCTGCTGTGGTACAAGGAAAAAGGAGAGAGGATTTCTGATAAGAAATCCTGTACTCCCATGGATATAGAAATGCCCAATTTCAGGTGCTTAAACAGTTTCACTGACTTTTGCCAAGTATTTCTACATAGCAAAGTTTTCGCCATTTGCTGAAAATCCAGAGGAAGATTTAAACTCCATGGATTTCTCTCTTCTGCCACTTTATCACAATTTGAAGTCCTTTTCTTTCCGAAGAAGACATTATGGATGAAACTGTGCATTTTTCACAACAAAATATGCATTTGCTGTTAGACAGCATGACACAGACTTACTTCAATATACGATGATTCATTTGTTAAGCTTAATGTAGAGTAATCTACAAAAAAAAACCCTTATGCTTTTCTGTTTCTTTATTCTCTGGGTCATGACATGGTGTAGTCTCTACAAGTGCAACCATTATCCCATTACTTCTTGATAAATTAGAATGATGCAGCTGATGTTTATCATCAAGGTATTTGGTGTTCCAGATTTCCAACAGTTTGACTGAGATCAGGCTAGTGGAATTATTTCTTACTTAAATGTGTTTTAAAGAAAACTTACTCACTTTCATGCTGTCACCTTTCACAAAACTGACCCCAGAGATTTCAGCTATGAAGATCAATCACTATCTATCTTGTAGGTTGAATATGACACATAACTTGTGAAGTCCAATAGGCTCCAGATGCAAAGTGACCTTAGTACGTGCCTCCTAATGGAAGTTATCTCCTTTACTGACAAATTTGGATGCCTTGTGTCTATAACAACTGCTTACACAGCACACGCTCTGCTGCAAATTATGGTGTAGATCTGCATTTGGCAGATAAATAGAAACAAAGCATAACTGACTCGAGGAAGTTTCTCCCCCTTTCTCTTGTTTCCCACAAAACCTCTGAAGTCTTTCACATGACAACTGGGTCCATGATTTCATATGCAAGTCTCTTACCTAGGACCTAGTATGATGGGGTGTCACTTGACAGCACTGTTTGCTGTGTCTGCACTAGCAAATGAGATCTGCATGGGAGCCATACTGAATGCTTGCAGACCACTTACTGGAAATCAGTGCTATTCTGTGTTAATTTGTAAACCATGCCAAACTGAACTAGCTGGCTCAGACCAGTACTGAGCAATTTTAGACCTATAACCAGGCTTGTTCCCTAGCCCTAACTAGTACACCTCTGGCCCAAATACCTGACTGTTGAGGTATACTTTAATAAAAAAGTCCTGTGAAGCTAGAGCAATAGGATAACAGCAAGCACAAAGGAATTCAGATAATAGCAAAGTTCATGTAGCTTTCTCTAGTAACTGTGATTTTGAAAAAAGTATTAATAAGTACTAAATATTTCATAAACAATGTTTTGCCTATTCATTGGAAACAAATGTTTTCTAATGGGAATGGAGATGCATTTGGACAGGATGTAATTAAGTTTTGGATATTCTAGGATGTAAGATATTGTTGCTTCTACATTTTTGGTTGTAGTAGAAGACTCAAAAATAATCCTTCTATGGGTCTCATTTCTCTTGTAAGACATCAAAAAAAGATCTATTTACACTGCATTTATACTAAACAATGAATACTCCTTCAAGGTCTGATCCTGTAACACTGATTTTGCATGAGTTGGCCCATTGACTTATGTTGATGTTGGATCAGGATTCAAATTAAGTCAGAAGAAGCCAGTCTCTTAGTTTCCACATGGTCTGAAGTAGATGTAAGCCAATAATCCTTCAAGTGAGTTGTCCAAAGGCATGCTAGTGACTGCAGGTATGTTTTGGCATCTGGATTAGTTCTCATTGCAAAGTGCTCAACAGTGAAAATCAGTAAAGACTTTCTGTTGTTTGCCAAAATCAGTATCTGTGCCAAGAGAGTTCAACAAACTCAAATTCATCCAGAATTAGTCCAAGTATATACAAGATATACAAATTTACATCAAACACTTGTCTGCGGTACGGATTTTGGATTCTAGCCTTTACAACAAACTCTAGTATATTGTAGAAATAAAAATGTATTTAGTCCATAGACAATCTGAAAAAGAGAGGAAAAAAAGAAGGAAAACCAAGACAATTATTACGATTACCTTTAGAACAGATCTGTTCTCTAGGGTATTATCCTTGGTTTTATATATGGATTCAGTTGGGCTGGGGGGGGCGGGGGGGGGTGTTGGGTTTTTTATCCTTTCATCCTGATCAGTCAAAGCCTTACCTTCCTACTGCAAGCGTCATTTAGGTTTTCCAATATATATGAGACCTTTTTAAGTGCTGCATTGCTATAAGGCACACCCCATTTTAAGCCAGGGGGCATAAGGCTTTTAAGTTAAGGCTAAGGTGCCGAAAAAATGATATGGATTCAAACTAGATGAATCTTAGTTTGATTGGTCTTATTTTTCAGTAAATGATGTATTCAGTAGTTTCCATGGATTTCAGTGATTTCTCAAGTGCTTTCTGAAACCATTTTTTGTTTTGTTTTCCCTTTTTTTTTTTTTAATGATGTAGATGATTCTTTGTTTTGACTTAAAGAAAAATGCTGAAAAAAGTTTAAAGTTATAAATCCCTAAAAATCTTACTTTGAATAACACATTCTGCATGCAGCTCAGTGTTTGGTTACTGCTTTCCCTCACAGGACACACACTTGCACTGCAAAATTCTGATTTCAGGAGATTTTTTCAGAGTTAGTGGCTGCCAGCTATGTAACCATACCTTAGGTCTGCTCTTTCAGTATCACAGGAGTTATGCTTCTCTGGCTAAATCTTGAGATATTGGATTAAAAAAATAGGAATCTTTCAATGGTTTAGAAGTCTACTACATGTTGCTTAAAAGCTATACAAACTGGTTGCTCATTTTGCTTTGCCAAATCAGAGGTTTTAAGTTATTAAGAATCATGTGAACTTGAATGTGCTAAACACAGATAATGCAGATGAAATGTTTTGCCCACTGAAAATCTGGTCTGTAGCTTGCACATAAGCTCCTCCTTGAGGAACTGAGAATTATTACAGCAGAAAAGATGCATCTTATTTTTAACACTGCATGACATTTTCCATGTTTTTCCTGTGCCAGCAGACAGTTCTGAATTCTCCCTTCTAAGCTGTTTAGGCTGTTCCCGAACTGTTTGCATTAGCCCAAGATGTCAAAATATTGGGTGTTATTTTTCAGTAACAATATCATTGAGGAGAAGTTTAGAGACAGTCTAATTCAGTACTCTTTGGACTGAGCTGTTTTCAGATAGGCCAATCCTTTCCTCACATAGCTTCTCGGTCACCCCTAGGTCCAAGGTGAAGAAAGCCAAGAAAGTGAAGAAATGGTGTATCTGTACTTTCTTTCATCATCCAGCTTCACATGGAATGTTTGGCCAGGGCAAAAGGAGGCAAGGAAAATAAAAACAAAGAGGTGCAGAAAATTGCACCTCACTGACATGTGCCCATGTTTCTGCTATGTCCATCTGAAGAGAGATGCTACAGGGAATGTAGCTGTTTATTGTTAAATTACTACTTTATTCTTTTAAAACTATTCCTAATGTGTAAGAAGAACATAATAGAAAATCTGTCCAAGTGCAATCACATAACAGATGACCAGCTATACTTTATACTTTTGTTCATCTTGGTGCAGCATGCTCTTATCAGTCTGTGAAGATGTCACCAAGCATGTAAAATTAGCAGAACAAAATTAGGGTAACTGTTTTCCGGGAAACACCCAGAACTACACTCCTCAACCCCAACAGAAATTCAGTTTCATGACACAAGAGCCTTTTCTTTAGAAACAGTTTGAGGTATTGATATCTGGGGGTAGTAGATTTGGATCATGTCCGACAGCCTGATAAAAATGGATTTTTCTGAGCCTTAGAGATCTTATGGAAAAAAACTTTTCAGCTGCAATCCCCTTTGTTACATCAAGAGGAGTCTAAAATCAATGTTTCTGCTAATTTATCTATGTAACACACTGCCCGTTATGAAAATCAAAAAGGATAAAACTGACAGTGTGTGAGAAGCTGGCACAGGGGTGAGTGGGATGGGAGACACGTGAAGTCCCTCGACTGAGGGAAGAGTGAAGACAAAGCAGTGTTGGTATTAAGTTAACTGGTACTAAACTCAAACGAGGATGGGGAGGGAGGGCATAGGGGAGATTCTATTCAGTTATGTAAAATCGCCCTGTAAAAGAAACTCCATATTTGTGTGTTTGTGTGTGTGCACATGCAAAGTAAGGGTGCGAGGGGAGGACTTTGAAGCCATCTGTAATTTTAAATACTCTTACTGTAAATACTTTTTATGAGTATTTAGAAAGCCCCATGAAATAGAAATAATTCTCTATCAAATTTAAATTGAATTTTTACAATTTTACCAAAGGAGTGATGTTAATCTGTTTTTCTACAGATTTTCCAGACAGATAAGCCACAGTTACTTTTTATTTTAAATAAAATTGGTTTTTCTTTGAATTTTATAATCTAAAACACTTCGTATTTGGGAAAGTTGTGTAAGACTGTAAAGTAAATTCAAGTAGAATTAAATTTTTATTAAGAATTTCTCAGTCATAGAATCATAGAATACTTAGGGTTGGAAAGGACCTTAAGATCATCTAGTTCTAACCCCCTGCTATGGGCAGGGAGAACTCACACTAAACCATCTCACCCAAGGCTCTGTCCAACCTGGCCTTGACACCACCAGGGATGGAGCATTCGCAGCTTCCTTGGGCAACCCATTCCAGTGCCTCACCACCCTTACAGTAAAGAATTTCTTCCATATATCTAAGCTGAACTTCCCCTGTTTAAGTTTGAACCTGTTACGCCTTGTCCTATCACTACAGTCCCTAATGAAGAGTCCCTACCCAGCATCCTTATAGGCCTCCTTCAGATACTGGAAGCTGCTATGAGGCCTCCACGCAGCCTTCTCTTCTTCAGGCTAAACAGACCCAACTTTCTCAGCATATCCTCATATGGGAGGTGCTCCAGTCCCCTGATCATCCTCATGGCCCTAATTCTTGATTAGTCTGAAATTTTCTCTGGCATAAACAGGGATTTTGCACATATTAAGCAAATCTCACTGAACAAAATTTAAATGCCAATTTTACATTTGTAATAATCCTAAAAAGGACTCAACTACTTATCTGTCCATAACAAACAGTACTACATAGAATCATAGAATCATAGAATAGTTAGGCTTGGAAAGGGCCTTAAGATCATTTAGTGCTCACTCATAACATACATACTGTTAAATGCTAACAAATGTAAAATAAAATATAGATAAATATTTACTGTTAATACTGATAACATACATTAGTTTGTAATATATCCCTGTACTGTCTTATGCAAGATGATAAAGGATAGCAATGCAACATCCAAGGGAGAAAATAGCAAACAGAAGAAAATCCCATATAGCAGTTATAATGACATGCAACACAGAACTCTGAGTTAAAGTTGCCATGACAGCTGCAACCTAGTTTTGTTGCAGTTGATATTGAATTCTATAAATAAGGATATGAAGTATGGGTCTCACTATAATGACTATGCCATAGCATTCAGACAAAGCAGGGTGTATTACACAATTTCATGACATTAATATTAACATCAGCATTCTCTCACTTTTCTAAGCATTGCCTGCCTTCTTCTCAGATGGCAGTGAAAAAGAGAGTTTGTACCTCAAACGTCATTATCTGTAAAAGAAAACAGTGCAAATCGTTTTCCTTAAAGTGCAAGCCAGCAGTGGCAAGACATGTCCATAACAGCTTTGAATATGCAAGGTGTCAACACAGGCAATCCCCTTTGAGGGATCAGCACTGTACCTAATACTATATCTGCACCACAATGGATAGACTACAGTAAAAACTACCTGATAGTGCACTTAAGTGGCAACAGACTCCTTGCAATTTTGGGTCAGATCAGCGAGGTTTCAAAACTGCCTCCCAGAAGGTTGAATTGCAACTTGTAATAAGCTACTTTTATAAATTCATCACTACATTCATACTACAGGACTAATTGATATTGCAACCCAGGAAGTCCCATTTTACTCTGTGGTCTATCTTACAGCACATACAGGATGCTTACTGTTTGATAGCTGACAACTGCCTCTTTGCCTGACTGTTTGATTCCAAAATTACTTTGGAAACTATTATTCCTGAAGTGAAGAAAACAGACAACACCATTAAGTGCTGAAGATGAAGATAGCACCTCACTCCCTGTGGAAAGGTGAAGCTGTCAAGGGTAAATGGAGTTGTTAAGCTTCCTACCTTCAGGTTTTTGCTCTTAATAAAGAAGAATATAACTATCAGTGCAGTGTGCAAATAAATCCATCTCAAACAAAATGATTGTGCGAAATTTCAGCTCCATAACTCATACTGAAGACAAATTACTCTCTTCCACCTTAGTTACTTTATATCCTGAAGATAATTTGAGAATGGGAAAGCTGCCAAAGAGTGACAACTGCCCTAATAAATGGAATAAATCCGTCACTGCTGTTGTCAGTTTCCAGTCTTGTCCAACAATGCATTTAGCTACTGTATCGAGGCAAACGGAGGCTTGCAGAACATCAATTCCATTTAAATGAACACAGTGAACTGCATCTACAGAAATTCCTTATGTTGCCAGGACTGTAACTGCAGCATTTCCAAAGAAGTTGCCTGCATTTATAAGGAACTGAGACTTTTCAGCACATGAAATGGCCTTTCTTCAGACTCCCATCAAGCCAACTCTCTAGAAGCAGACATCCTGAAATACTAGGTATGGACCAAAAGCAAGAAAGTTTATCTCTCTCTTCACTAATTTCAGTTAATCACAACCGATTTAACTTTCAGAAACAATCAGCCCCTTCCTATTAAAGTTTTGTAGAGCATGGTGCTCATACAACTCTATGTTACACTCTGCATGTCAGTAGAACTGTGTTGCCTTTTGCTCTTTTATTAGAATTGATGCAGTCCCTTCACTGAGAGGCTGAGAAGAGAATAGCTGTGCACTAAGTAGCTTAAAAATATCTGAGCCAGGAACTGAGTAATATTTCATTTCCATGGAGCTAGGGAAGAACTTTTCAAACACTGCATCTACATGGTTGTGCAGACCTATGGAGACAAAAGGCCCTAACAGCTCTTGGTGGGTTTTTAGTTAAAAAAATTGCTGAAAAGGGTTGTAATAGTTGAAGAAGCATGAGCAACCTTCAAAAAATGGAAAAACACCCATTCATATTAGTGAGCAATGCTGGCAGAAAAGAAAACATCAATTTTTGACACAAATTAGAAGAATTCTAATAATTAGATCTTATTTGTTATTATAATCTAATGAATGTGTTGAAAGAAGTTCCATTATGTATTTCAGGAGAAAAAGAATCTAACAGTTTTTGAGACAAGAATTTGTGAGATCTGTGTCATATCGTTACTTGAAATAACAATGAATTTGATGCCATGACCGAGAGATTTTAAGCCTCTTTTTTTACCTTTTACTTTTTTTACCCAAAAGAGAGAAAGGTAGTTTCTTCAATACTGTTTCTATGTTTTAACAATTTATGCAGCTTTGACCTTCCGCTACAATACTTCTCGTATCATAAATTACCCCTGCACTTTCCAACTTGCCTGAATCCTGACATATTATCTGAGAAAGTCAGCTGAAACAGAACAATAAATAACTCCTGTGAGGGGAAATATTCCTTTCCAGTACTTACACTACAGAAACACATTTGTTGTAGGCTTCCACAGTTGCTTAGCTTCACAGTGTTGCCTACTGAGCACCATTTCCTGAGACATATTGAAAAACTGTGAGCTACAATAGCAGTGCCAGCAAATAGAGCTCCTTTCCCACAAGACTGATATGCATAGCATACCTTTCCTTCCAAAAATGCAATATATTTATATTAAAGAATCAATGTAAATCACATCAGAGCCCACTTTTGCCCTCTTATTCATAAGTAGTAAGATGCTATATTTTATATGAAGCTAAGACAATTACTATTGTTTTGATATATTCATGTTGGGAATAAGGTCACAACTGTAGGCTTCCATACAATAATTGCATTATTTCTGGGTATTCCAAACCCCAGTTAGTTGGAAAACTGCCACTGCTTTTCCCAGAAAGCTATATAGAACTGTTATTAAAAGGTAAGTTAATCGCTCTTGCCTTCAAGAAATAAAATGACAGCATCCTCCTTTAAAGTGCGAAAATCTATAATAAAAGAACACATTTTTAGTGAGTAAATTAACATAGTTCTGTTGATCTCAGCTGGTAGCATCATATTATCTCAACTGAAGTATTGCACCACCTCTCGTTTGAGGCAGTTGAAAGCAGTAGCATGATAGATGTGAGGCTTTGTGTCCTAAGGTTCAGCCAGTAGCAAGGCTAATTATGTATTCACGTAGAATCATAGAATAGTTAGGGTTGGAAAGGACCTTAAGATCATCTAGTTTCAACTCCCCTGCCATGGCCAGGGAGAACTCACACTAAACCCATCTCACCCAAGGCTCTGTCCAACCTGGCCTCGAACACCGCCAAGGATGGAGCATTCACAGCTTCCTTGGGCAACCCATTCCAGTGCCTCACCACCCTTACAGTAAAGAATTTCTTCCTTA
>WYDI02024105.1:0-18784 GCA_009867235.2 Psittacus erithacus | reverse complement strand
TCTCAGTCTCCCCTCTGGCAGGTTAAAGCCATTCCCCTTGGCCTGCCCCTACAGGCCCTTGTCCAAAGCCCCTCTCCAGGTTTCCTGCAGCTCCTTTAGGCACTGGAGATGCTCTAAGGTCTCCCCTTAAGAAGCCTTCTCTTCTCCACGCTGTCCCAGCCCAGCTCTCTCAGCCTTGCAGAAGAGGTGCTCCAGTCTCTGTTCTTCTGTCTTTCTTCCTTCCCTATTCTTTCTTCCTTTCTTATTCTATCTTCCCTCCTCTTCTCATTATAGCTTTTTCAGAATTAGAAGCTTTGAGCTCTTTTTTATTTTAAGCCAAGTTTCAGGTAACAGAAAAGGGCTGTAAGTTTAACAGAAGAACTCCTCTCATTGAGATTTTATATGCATCAAAGCTGCTCTGCTCAGTATGTGGCTCACAGCTGGAGTGAGCACAGTGCAGGCTGTCCTCTGATCTACAGCTGCTGCAGAAGCAGGCCAAAACTAGGTGTTTATTTTTACAGACTGAAGAGCCACCACAGGCCTCCCTTGAAGAATTTGAATAGGGGGAAGGCTTGCCGCACCACCAGCATTCTCCACTGACCATCACTTGTTGAGTCAGGGTGTCTATCACACTCTGCACTTGAATAATTGATTGTGAGGACAAGTGCTCAGCTGTGCAAGAACACAGACTTTACTTAGACTTGCTGGTACTGATCTGAAACATTTTGGTCTGCTGCATGCTGCAGTTCCAGACACCTTTTTGGGACCTTCACTTTTGAAATACTAAGGAACATCTAAGAACATGCCTATTTCTGAAAGGCTGGGTAAGAGCCTCGAAATGGAGACCGTTTTTTAGTTCTATGTTTACATAAAAACATTTCGTTAAAAGTGAGTTTCCTCTCCAAGTGAGGGACATTGTCACCAATCTACGATTGACAATAAGCACGAATTTGTATCATACTTTCCATAAAAGCCAGGATGTTTGTAGGAAACGGGGATTCTCTCTCTCTCATCAATATTCAGCTCATCCTCCACAGCTCTCAGCTTCTCTTCAAATTTGTCAATGTTTGCCACCCGCATTGTGTACAACAGGGTAACATTCTGGGGAGGTGCAATAAAAGCAGCATGTCAGTGTTGTAGCAAAAGGATACAGCAGCGAGCAGAAGAAATGCACAACATGGACAAGTCAGATAAAATTTAGCCTTGTTACACCTTTTGGTACTGAATCAATGAACTCATGAGCAGCTAACTGATTCTAGGCCTCCAAATGACCTTGGGAACACCTAGCACTTTCAGCACTTCATGAACGCATAAAAGGCAAGAACTAAATCAGCTC
Source organism: Psittacus erithacus (assembly GCA_009867235.2). Classification (NCBI taxonomy): domain Eukaryota; kingdom Metazoa; phylum Chordata; class Aves; order Psittaciformes; family Psittacidae; genus Psittacus; species Psittacus erithacus. Next base: position 17,469 of record WYDI02024105.1, on the reverse strand, counting down.
TCCAGAAACAAGGAGATGCAACAACTTTATAGAAAGCTGGATGGAGTTAGTCTTATAAACTCAGTTATACTGACACGGGCTCAGACAAAATGTTATACTATATACAGAAATAAACAGAAAACTACATACTGGAAAGGAGGAGCCTTGTGCTCCACTTGGACTTCTTGGATCTTGTTTCTGCGTCTGTCAGAAATTAATTTCAACTAGCAGTTTGCAAATAGACCATAAATCACCCAACAAAATGGTATGTATCCAAGAACGGTATTTTAATCTCTCAAGCCAGTTTGCAATTATTCTTAGTGGTAACTTCTAGAAGTAAGCAGATCAAACTCTGCTTTCTCTCCATTTTGGAAGATTTAGGAAGGAAGTCTGACGGAGTTTGACAGAACACTTGAAACTAAAATCCAAGTAGGAGAACATTTTTGAAAGTAGATTCTGGACACTTTCTCATGTACCAGACTGAGACAGTAGAAAAAAACTGGTGTTTTTTTCCAGCTTTTTAGGCATAAGTAAGATTTTCTTCCAGATCATTATTAATTAATTTACAATTTAAACAAAAAGTCTTATTTCCAGGTTGATACAACAGAAGTCCCCAGAACTTCAAATAAACAAAAGAGAAAAATTAATGAAGTACAAATTTACCAGCTGAGTTTTACAGAACATATATATTCATGAATTCAATTCCTTTCAACAGTATAAGCTATGATCATTCATTCCAATTGCAGAAAGTCACTTACAACTTGTCCACGTGGGGTTCCTCCTGGGTGCAGATAAACCTCCACAATATCGCTCTCTGGCACCACTTCAATTCTCTGGACCTCCCCCTTTGCCAGCATCTCATTCACGAAGTAGTTCCAGGAAATGCTGGTCCCTTCTCTGTTCTCACTGAGCATAAATCGAAACAACAGCACTATGACAGTTATGATGAGGAGAGCCCGTAAACGTTCAATATGCATTTGATTTTCCTTCTTCCTGCGTTTCTCATCCTCTAGAAATAAAAGATACCATTAGGGAAAAAAGGAAAAAAAGATATGAGCATGTCAATTGTAGAGCTTTCTGGTCCAAAGAGGGGACAATTAAATAACACAGACTGACAGTATTTTTTTTGTTTTGGGCTTTTTTTTTCTTTTTTGTTGCATGCTTGGTTTCTCCTGAAGGGTTAGACTTGAAGCAGTACCCAACTTGCATTGCACAGGCAGTTTTCTGGCTTGGCTCACAGTGAAGGTTGCGTGACTTGCCCAAGGTTATGCAAGTGAGTCAGTTTTTTGGATTATGTGGCATCCCCAGACCCTTCTGGCACCTAGACCATCAGACCACAGGGCCTCAGCTGTAGACATGAAACCGCACCAAGTCAAAAGAAAAATTATGAAAGCAGAAGCATTCGGATGTGAACTTCAACAGTTGCCTGGAAGGAGGCAAATTCTGCATCCTGCTAACCAGCAAAAAATCTGCTTGAGTCACATTGCTGTGGCTATCTTCAGCCATTCCCCAATGCCCCTCACTGCAGTGAAGCACTGTGTGATTACAGAGAAGATGATGGAGGATCACCTCACCTCTTGTGCTTTAACTGTTGCTTCAGTGAAAGGAGGATTTGAAGCTTCAGGGAGCTGAAGAAAGATCCTCAACCCCAGAAGTTATTGTATACAAAGACAGCAGTCTCAGACATGTTTTGAGAGTTCTGATTAGTGTGTCCTGTTTTAAGGCAGTCTAATCCTGGTCAGCAGACTTCAGATGTCACAATCTGCTAGTCCCATCACCATTCCACCAAACGTCATTCTATTTCAAAATGAGAGACTATCTCATTTGCCTGGCCTAACACAGAAATAGGCCAAAGAAAGCCATTGGACCCTTACTGCTAAAAATCAAACTCAAGAACTACTACAGCCCACTTTTATATAACATGCTCCTACTCTGCCTAGTCCTCAAGCTGTTGCTAACATATCCACTGGGAAATATTAGGAGTAAAACCTGTTCATAGCATCACTGGTAAATCACATAGCACGGTATTATAAGAGATAATTGCTTCATGGTGAGCTCCTGGTCTGCTGTCACCCTGTATCATAAGACCAATGACGTCTCTACCACCTAAAAATATATCTGCATTTGCAGTAAATCTGGAATAGCACAGGAGACATGATATGCAGCTTACCTGTGGAAATAAATACACTACAAATCAAGCTCACTGCCTTAAAACTGCACAGATTTTCTCCCATGCTATACAGCTAACCCATGTTTAAAAAGTTTTGATAACTTTTCCACATTAAGGATCTGTATCAGAAGAATTCACATGCTAGGTGCGCATTCCCTAGCCTTCACTGTACCAGTCATATACTGAAGTGCTGACATGAGAAAAAGGGATGGTTTACTCCAAGTGTTTGCCACCAAACCTTTTTTATTTATAGACTCCCAACATTTTTTGCGCTGTACTGGCAAATTTCAAATCCTGTGGTCTGCAAAGGGCTGCCACAGCACAGTTCAATGTCAACTGCCAGCTCGTATTTGAGTTGTGATGACAACAAATATCTCCTCCTCTTTCCAGCCCGATGTGGATGTTCCTGATACATAATTTAGCTCTTGCTCTTGATACACAATTTAACATCACCAGCAACATGGCATACATAAATACTGCTCTACACCCAGCAATGAATTAATTCTGTGTCACTGGACTGCTAATGCATCTGACTGCTGCAGCCCAGATTCAATTTATTTGCAAATTCGTAACAAATGCTCTGACACTAGCATTTATCACTAGCCACCAATTAGTCCCTACACACACTGCAACAAAACCAAGGGACAAACATATGACCCAGTCAGATGCTAAAAAAAGTACTCTGTCCTTCAGACACACAGCATCGTTTTTCACTCGTTTCCTAGCCCTGCTCCACATTTAACAGGAAAGACTTGCTCCTAAATAGAAACAATGCAGCTTTTCAGATGTTCTTTGATGTTATCTCCTCACTTTTGTCTTATCTGCTAGATCCAGCTTTATTAGAACAAAGCAATTCATCAAAGCTGCAGGATGACATCCATTAAAGAAAATTAAAGCATAGTATGTGAGGAGCCTTAGTCTGGACAATATCCTGAAAAGCTCAGCAAGTTCTAAACAGAAAAATTCTACAGAGAAAAGAAACTACTTTAGAAAGTGAGTACTGAATAGTTAAGTTCCTTGGAGATGCTGGAGTCGACTATTGCTAAAGCACTTTTTGCATTAAAATTTCAGACAAAGTGAGGAGGCACAGAATATGACATAAAGAACACATGACTAAGGATACAATCACAAAAGGATCACCATAGGGTAAAAGCTGGCCATTAGATATCTTGATGCAAACAACTTCTCCAGTTTCTAGGAGTTGGACTTGTCCAGGACTTTTAACCTACAGCTGAATTATTTCAGGAAAAAACACCATTTCTAGAAAACTAGAAGGCAACACAAAGCTTTCCTCAACTCTGCATTTAATTAAGAACAAAATCAATCTATTTCTAAGCTTATGTGAAGTCTGACTATCTCTATAGTACAGCATTCATACTGTACCATAACTACTCCACAATGTTCAGTAACTGGATGTGACACTTGCAAGCAACAGCTGTGGGAATACTTCCAGCTTTTTAGCCTCAAAAAGCCTTCATGAAGCAATGATTTGCCATTAACCCCAAATCTGAACTCTCTGATTAAAATCTTGCAAGGGCTGCAGTGACAATTTGAAGAGTTCTTTTTAATAATTACTGCAGAGACAAGCATTCCCCTGGAGACATGGGGTAGCATTACACCTCCCAAAGCCAAGCTATCCGTTAATCACAGGAGAGGCCACTGAACATGGCATGTTACCATTTGCTAATTTTAACAGCTACAGTTCTTCAGGGCACTGTAGCTCCCAGTCACCCTGTGTGGTCTTGAAAGCACTACCGGCCTCAACCTCAAAGCTCTGACTTCCTCAACAAGGACACTCTGACACCTGCACTCACACCCCACCCAGGGCTTCAGCCCAGTGAAATGGATCACATGGGTAAAGCCAATGCTCTTGGCTTAAAGAGACATGCAGTGGCATGAGTCAGGCTAAAAGTCATCAGCACCTGGCTGCTTTTATTTCTAAAGTTAGTCAGTCGAAGAGGATTCAACCATTATGTTTAAGCACAACAAAGGCAAAGCCAAGCTATTCTATTATTTACTGATACTCAGATGAAAGTTTATAATACAATTTATAAAATTATACTACAATCCGTGTGACTTAAGCAAGATGTTAATGCCCTCCAACTTACAGTACTAAGGTCCAGAGCCCTTCATCTACAGGTTTACCCCTCACTCAAAGGTCCAGGAAACAAGCAGCACAGCAAACACCTGTAAACTCACTCCAGACATCTCCAGCCCCTGCAAGCATCAACTAATGTCATGAAATGGCAAATGCTCAGATGCTTTGTGCTTCTGCAAATGTTACTGATAAGAAAGAAGAATGAGACCTTCACTGCTAAAGATCTACACTCTAAAGTCCGAAAACATGCCTAATCCAGAGTCTAGAGAGTCTTTGCAGTTCAGCTCTTGGGAGGCAAGTACTCACAAAAAACCAAAAAATTTTATTTACAGGAGTGAAGAGTCAAATTACACTTTTTAAACAGAATGCAGCTGTTGTAAACCTACAAATAGCAGAAAGCTGAAAACACCACCGAGACCTGAAGGGACACCCACAGACCCACTTGTATTTGAAAAAGATGTTTGGTGAAAACCATCTGGTAGAACGTAATGGCGCCTGCTAAAAGGATCAAAATGCTGCCTGTCAGAAGTTACACAAGGTTTTTGCCTGGTACACTGAACTTATTTCCCTGCGTCCTCACCGTTAGTATCATTAAATTCTTTACTTCCTTAAGATTAAGGTACAGAGAGAGCACCCCTCTACTTTTCAACATAATCTGGCACACCACGTAGATCTCCAGGCTCCAAAACACATTTAGTGAGGTAATCTTCATTTTCAAGAACTCCTGTACAGCAGAATGCCTGAGGCTTAGGCAGTGTGAGATGTGCAAAAAACAGTACCTAAAAAGGCTGATTTAAAAAAATAGAAAGAAAAATTCTGAGCAAGCACCATTATCACAGCTAAGAAATCTTTAAGGATCTAATTTTAACTTTAAGCTCTGTAAACCACTAGAGACACATCCACAGTGAAGATAAATGAAATTAAAAAACCAAATAAACAATGCCAAACCAGGATTCAACTTACAGAACTTTATTTAGTTAAAATAAGTTTAAGTCAAAATGCTGCACAACAAAACCTCCAAACCAATACTCAGTTATTACTTCTGTTCCCCTCTGCAAAGCAGCAAAAGTAAGGCACACATCAATGAAGTTATTTGCACAGGATGCAAAGCAGCACAGAAACAGCTTCATGCTTTATATTTAAATCTTAGTACTCCAACCCCTAAGCCAAAACACCCCTTCAAACTTGTTTAGAAGTGGTAAGTTACAGGCCTGCAGTACCCAGAGACAGAAGCATTAAGGCCTTCCGTGCTGTCTACATTTACTCCTCACACATACAACTTGTTTCATTAAATATCTTTTGGCACATACATACCATCATCCTCCTGTGGAGATTTCTTTTTGAATCCTCCATTCTTCTGGTTACTCCCCCGACAGCCTGAAGCAGTAAACCAGTAAGTGCTACCTACAGGAAAGCAGAGTTAAGTTGTTACTACCAGCAGACCTCATGAGACAGTGAGGGGGACTGAGGATAGCAGAAACATGAGTGTTTTCCAACAGTAGAGAAAGCTGAGCTCCACATACACCCAAGCACACAGTTTTGCTCCTGTGCTGAGGAAACGAGACATCCTCATCAGAAATAGTCACTAGAGGGACAGACTGTCACTTTCCTCACTTATTTTTCTTGACAAGGCAATAAATAATTGCTTTGCTCAGAGATTATTTTAATGGAGCGAAGATAATAATTTGGAGAAATTTCTTCTGTGCTGAAACATGTACACATTTCCCAAGGCATAACCATAGTTAACACTGGCATGAGTCAATAATAGCCTCACGCTAGGAACTGTAGATACCTATTAAAGGAAATATATATACTGGAGTTAAATGAAGGTTTCTTAGTAAATGCTGATAGGATACTCTAATAAAAGCAAAGAAAGTAAGGCTTTAAACAGTAACAATCACAGCTGCTGCCACCGTGGTTTAAGCCCAGCTAAGGCTTTTTCATCAGAAATACAAAAAGTTGAGAAGCCAGACAACTGACTTGACGACAGTAGTTTCCACTTCCCATGGTCCTTCATGAAGGCTCCAGAAAAGGAGTAAGCCCAGAAACTGGAACTGCTTGTCCACTGCTACTTCTACTAGAGGGATTCACTGCCATTTGAAAGAGTATGCATATATTTTAACTTAAAACCGCTAACCCGCTCAAAAGTTGAGCAGCTCAAGTTCAGCAGGGCCACGCTGGCCAGAACAGCTGTGACCAGTTTTATTCAAATCTCAAAGGCCGTAGCAAACTCATCTTTCCAATTCGAAGAGAGCAGCAAGAAGAGTAATTGACTTTGTTTTACCTTCCTGTGCTTTTGCTCTAAGAATTCAGGTAACTTTTTCTAACATACACTTTCAACTTGCTCCAGTGCAAGGCTTTCAGAAAGGCTGTACAATGTGACTTCTGAAAAAGGTGAATGACTTCTTCATCTTAGGCTTTGCTAATGAGGCAGAGAAAGATTCTCTACTTTAAAATCTGCAGTTTTTACATTAGCTTTTAGGTCTAATGACTCAAGTGATTACTTAATCACAGAGCTCCTTGTGGAAAGGTGTCATTGTTCGTCCCTGTCGCCAAACAAAAACCCAGAACCCCTGTAAAATTCGCACAGCTCCCAAAGCCAAGAATAGAACAGCTTCATTTCAGTAACACAGGCACTGAAGATAAGGAAAAGTCAATACACTTACTAAATACGAGCTTTTCCCCTCCTCTACCCGTACAGTTGCTTTTTGGGACTCACCTAAGAGATTCCAAAGCCGGACTGGATCACAAATTATGTGTTGTTTCACTAGGATACCACCGAGACCCTGACACATGGGGAAATGTGTTGGTGACAGAAGGCTCTGAGGAAGAAGAAAAACAAAAAGCCAACAATTGGAAAAGCAGTGTGACGGCTTAACTTTTATATACTCTTCGAGACTAACATTCCTAAACATGAAAATACTGTAAGTTGCAGGACCTGCATCTAGGAGACCTTAATATTATATCTGGCTTTGCTGTACACTTGCCATACAACTTTGAAGATGCTGTTTATAGCCCAGTTTAAAAAAAAGCACATGTGTAACTAGAAACATACACTCAAAACACTTGAAAATTTTATGTTCTCCTTCCTGTGGCACTGCTGTTTGTTGTAAAGATATGCTGGAAGTCAGTTCTTAAAATGCACAGACACCCTCCCACAAAGTGGAAATCTTAAGCACCAGTACTTTGTACCCTGCTGAACAGCAGGAAGGGCAACACAGCCATTTCCCCATGGTAATTCAGCAGTAATCCTGCAGTCGACACTCACGCTTAAGGGCAACTTCACAACATCTGAACTAACATCTACTAATGCTCTCTCACCGAACACAAGCCTAGCACTTCTCTGATGTGTGATTCCTTGTCCCACCACCCCTCTATTGCACAAGAACAAGTTTCCGTGCAGCAAACCAGACAGGAGCACTAACTAGGCCGAAATCCCTCACTCTTTTTTGCTGGCTTGCTGGAGAGCAGTAGCACAGCTTTCGCTAGCTCAAGATGGTAACCGCTTGGGATGGATACCTTCTAGAATAGAACAGCTTAGACTAATTTAAATTGACAACAGAAGAAACCTGGCAAGATTCAAAAGCAGTCCTACAATTGTTCTTCCTCCACTGCCTGCTTAGATGGCCAGTGTTTTTTCACTCCACTGCAGAAAAACTCACAAATAAGTCTTCACTCATGTTCAGGGCCAGGTTGCACAGAGCCTTGGGGACATGGTTTAGTGTGAGGTGTCCCTACCCATGGCAGGGAGTTGGAACTGGATGATCTCAAGGTCCTTTCCAACCCTAACTATTTTATGATTCTGTGTTGGAGGCCTTGTTTAAATGAGAGCCTTGCCTTGTGCTTTAAGGGCTAAGCTAGAGAGACCTGTGATACCAAGAGCACAGCAAGACCGGGAAAACACATCCGTGGTGCACACCAATGAGGTGTGCATGAGTGATGCAAAGAGCCAACACGATTGAAGTTGAGGAAAACCCCTTTAATCGACGTTTTCTTGCATGCAACAGCCTAGGTGATATCTCCATACCCTTCGTCCTCGCGTTACTGCTATAATGCACTGCCACAATGGACCTTTGGGATGGTCCAGCATCAGGGGAAGCCCTGCTTGGAACAAGAGTCCGTTCACACACGGAGCCGGAAGAGCTAACCCAACTCCCGCCGGCCCGCTCGCCTCCTTCTCTGCTCTCGGTCCCACCTACGCGGGACACTGCCCGAGGAGGCGAGGCGGGAGCTCCTTGAGGCGGCGGCCCCGGGCTGCTCCAGCAGGACCCTTCCCGAAAACCGGCGCTGCACCCTCCGCCGCGCCCGCAAGCCCCGCCCCGTGGCCAGCCCGCTCCGCGGGCCCCTCAGCCGCCCCGTTACCTGCAGGCCGCGACCTGCGCCGAGGGCAGAGCCACCGGGCCGCGGGCGAGCCCAGGCCCAGGCTGGGGCGGGCGGCGGGGCAGGCCGCCGCCAGCAGCGCCCCCGAAGCAGCAGCAGGCGCAGCAGCAACACCATGACTCGCTGGCTGTCCCACCCTGCCTGTAGACCTCAGAGGAGAGGCAGCAGCTACCGGGTGCCGAGGGGCCGCAGGCCGCTGCGCCCGCCGCCGCACCGGGAGCCGGAGGCCTCACTGGGGACGGAAGTGACCGCGGAGGAGCGGGCAGCCATCTTGGAAAGGGGCTGCTAGCGAGCGCACTGCCATGCCTCAAGATGGCGGCCTCAGCGCTGGCCCCGCCCCCGGACGCTGCCGCGCGGGGTCTGCCGGGACGGCCTGCGCCGTTACCACAGCAACGGGGAATCCCGACGGCCTCAGCCCTGGCCCGGGGCCCCGCGGAGCGAGCGCAGCCCCGCTCCCGGTCCCGGCTGCGTGGCCTCGGCCAGGCGCTTCCCAGGGCGGGCTGCCCTCTGCAGGTGAGCCCCAGGCCAAGGTCTGCCTGGCCGAGCTCCCTGGAGCAGACGGGTCCCGCAGCGCAGGCGGGTCCCCAGCCGCGGCCAGGCCGCCCCAGCCGATGTAGGAGAACCAACAGCTAGGAGGAGTAAGCAGGCTCCTGCAGGCACATTAGAGCGGGGCTGTGGCAGACAGGGAGGCCTGGCGCTGCATTAAAGCAGCAGGGAGTACACAACTAGCCCTGTTCTGGGTTTTTTATCACTCTTAACATCATGTCCCACATAATTATAACGGCTGGAAAGAGAACAAAGAAATGACCTCTGCAATCGTAGATTCATCAGGGAGGAAAGAGGCCCACTGCCTCCCTGTGCAGCTGTTGCTGAGGAAAACTCCCCTTCTGAACTCAAGGTACAAATTAGCTCTGATAGAAAACAGCATTTAATATCTGCAGCTGAGCATGATGGATTATCAAGTACTCTCAGAAGTGAGAGAACAAATATACATATACAACAATGTGTTTGCTCTTTACCAGGCAGGTGAGCTGGCTCCTGTGATCTGTCTTTTGTGGAAAAGCCATTACAATGTGTTTGACAACTCACCATGGCCAAGCTGCAATGCACCCATTACCCTGTGTTTGAAATTGTTCTTTTGGTGCAGGTGTGTGGTTCTTAACAAGGGTGGACCCCTCATGTCCCCTCAAGCATTACACCAGTGTGTGTGAAGGTTATGAGTTGTGTTAAGTTCCTTGTGTACAAATACCACAAAGGTCATTGTATTTTAAGTCCCTGATCCTAAATCTTGTGTAATCTCTTCCTGTTTTGCACTAGCTGTGCACGGCTGAGTGGGTGGCCTCGATGTGCTCCGCTGAGTGTTTCTTTGGGGCAGGAAGGCATTTTGGAGCCATCACCCTCCTCCTATCACAGTTACACGCTTCTTGTTCTACTGAACCAAATATTCTGTTTGTGAGGCCAGCAGGTCTGATCTGTCCTGCTGAAGTCCTTTGATGCGCTTCAAGAAGTCAGGTTTTCTTCTCTCCTGCCTTGCTGACCAGGATGGTTTCTGCAGCTTTTTCTCCCTCATTCTTCTCCATGTTTCTCCCCTCAGGTGGCTCTGGGACAACTTTTAGGTTCCTCGCTGTTGTTAGCTCTCCTAACTTACCTGTCCTCAAGTATTTCAGGCATTCTTGAATGGGAGGTTTTAGGGCTACATATAATAAATAATTATCCCCCTTCCCAGCAGGTCTGAATTACCATCCTCTTTCTAGAAGAGTCTCTTAGGATGTTAATTGTCATCTGCCCCCTGGGATGTGTCTAAGTAAACCTTCTACCAGCAAGATCTAATAGCATGTTAATGTCCTCCTCACTCCTGGAAGTCTCTTTGTATCATTGGCTTAGTCGTCAAACAGCTTAATTTACAGACACAAAATGAAACTGGTTGCAATTAATCCATATTGGCTGCTCATAGTTTTGCAGTGTCATCAGTGGGGAGGTGACAATGGAGATACAGATCCCACCCGGCATGACTGGACAGACTGAGCTGGTGCTGCAGTGGCCATAAGTGAGTAGGCCAGGAAGGACAGGAGAAGCAGCTCTGGCTGAGCATAAACACGGACAGAGCACAACGCCTTTGTTCTATGCCACTCATGCACAACACCCTGCTTGGCCAGGTGGCTGCTACAGAGACGAGTATCATGTCTGCACACACCTTGCAGAAGGATCTGTGCGACGGTATTTGTGCCCCAGCTATGTCTGGAGGAGGAAAGGGCTTGTTTGGAAATGCTGTGCCCTCTAGCACAGGCACAGAGGTGCAGGATCTCCACTCGGGATATAGCAATCTTGGAGAAGTGCATAAAGGACCAAGTGGCTGTGAGGCCCAGTAGTATGCATACCCCTACCTCTGCTTCACTCAAGGCATGTCACACCTTGCTTCCATCATTTTCTGAGCAGACCTGTTGCTAATGAGGCCTAATCTATTTTTAAAGAGTTGCATTGTTTAAAGGGAATTACAGTCTGATTAGAAGGTGAGGTACAGTTTGCTTAGACAGGACTTCCCTGACTTCTACCATTCTGACCCAAGAGCGAGCCAAATGGGTTTTATGATGCCTGCCTTACAGCTTTGCTTCAGTGAAGACAAAAATTGGACCTATTTAATGATGCAGGGCAAGGAAAGCTGAAAAGGTCCAGCACCTAGCACAGACAACCCCCAGCTGCATCTGGGTGGGCTCACTGAATGGAACACGTTGCATTTCAGGGCTACAGGGCAGCTAGGCTCTTGCTGTGATGCTCCTGGCAGAAACTGCTGCCTTGATGTGACAAAACCATACTGAACGATGAGGTTATGTATGTTCATATAACCATAGGAACAAATAAAATATGGCTATTTACGGACCCACCACGTAGCTGGAGTTGACGTGATTCCTATTCCTCCTTTCACGCTGTGTCTCAAAGGGAAGGGAACCTGGCATTCTTCACCTTGCCAGTGCCAAAACAAAGGGTCACCAGAAAGAAGAGTCAAGAGGTTTTGCCCTACGTGCAAACAGCACCTGCTGTGGCCACACTTTGACTTCTGCATGGGCAGCTCAGGCTGTGTACGCGGAAGTGAGCACTATTCTCTCTGCATGTGCGAGAGATGACCTTGGGAAAGGTGGCTTCAGTCACTGCCCTTGGACTGGCAATATGCTCCTTTGGGAGTAAGCCAATGCTCTGAGAAGACAGATATAACCTGATCCAGGCTTGGCCTCGCCGGGATGTACTCCAGCCGTGACATCACTCAGTAATGCCACGTGTATTTACTACTGAGGAAAGGTGCCGGATTGGAGTCTGAAATCCCTGGTTTATCTCCTGAGCAGGTTAGGGACAGGAAGCAGTATTAGCAACCCCATCCTGTGTTTCTCAGGCCAAGAGATATCCGTTTCCAGAGCCAACACAGCTCTCAGCTATGCTACACTGGAGAACCCACATCTCTTATTTCCATATCCCTGTAAGACAGTCTTGCTGCCCTTTTTCCTGCCCCAGAGTCTCAGGAAGCTCCTTGCAGAATGCCGACAATCCCTCCAGCTTGGCTCCAGCTCGTTTCAACACAGCACTCTGCAAACTGAAAGAACGGATACCTGGTGTCAGGCAGCCACTGCGCCATTCACAGACTTCACAGCCCCAGTATTCCAGCACCCTCTAGCAGCTTGCACCTCTCATGTACCAGATATATTTTCTTTAGATGACTTCTTTGCAGATGACACGTCAAGGTCATGGGATAGTTGCTTCCCTTCCACATAGCAAGGCCAAGCATCCAGGAAAGCCTCAGGCTCAGAAATAAAAGCCATGCTTAAAAGACCTCGCTTCTTGTCCCTCAAGCACAGCGAAACCCCTCACCATGTAAAGATCTGTTCAAGTACCCTTTTCATATGAGCCAGTCCAAAACCATCACACCTATTCCTCCAGGAACAGCTTGGGATCACTGCCACTGCCAGACCCACATCCCAACATGCTGATCTTGCATGCAGAGGACAGCATGGCACTTAACCCTGCTCCTCCCTGGAGGCAAGGAGGACTCCCCAGCCCCACGGTGAGGCAGCTGGTGGGCATAAGGCATAACTGGGAAGCAGTGCTGGGATACAAACTTATCTTCGAGTCACCTCTAAAGACTGGTGAGTTTAAGATAAGAAGGTGACAGATGGCCATAGGCAGGGGATCAGAGGGAATCAGCCGTACAGCAGCAGTGACTGAACCGTCTGCCAGCCATGGCTTACGAATCGCTAGAAAAGCAAAATCAACACAAGAAGGAGCAACACTGAGAGAAGTGATATGGGTACCTCAGCTTGGCTTGCAGTGGTAGAGCAGGAGGAGGGAAGTGGCTTGTTTGTGATTCAAAGGCCATGAATGAGCAGATTGCTCCACAGAAGTGCGCTCCCTGGAGAGCTCCTGGGGCGTGCAGAGTGCAGGAGAAGCCCAGGAATCTGTCTTGTGTGCTGAAGTCATCTCCAAACCCTGCAGGCTGGAGGAGGTCAGTAAGCTTCAAGTGAGCAACTGTCACTCCACACCCCTGAAATCCATAAGCAGGCTAAGAAACCTAAAGCCTGTCATTAGGAATCATAAAAACAGTAATTAGAACAGGACTGTCATGAGGTCACACCTAGAACATCAATATGAGGCATTTATCCAGCAGCAGGGGACCACTACCCTCGGAAAACATCCTCCTCTAGGGGTGCAGAAGGCCCAAAGCTCCCTGAACTTAACTATTTACAAGGGCATAGGGTCCTGCAAAGAACCATGTAAATACATATTACTCACAAGAGCAGCACTTGAGCTTCAAGGGTTCCAAAACCACTGCTGCCTGATCAGGCTGAGAGTGTGGGGGTGCACCAGAGCTAATCCAGGTCCTAATCCAGGGCCCTGTGTGGGGTCTGCTGGGCCACCACTGATCACACTGTGGGCTGCAGCAAGGAGTTAAACCTTCAAAAGGCAGCTGATTTGGTAGGAGTGAGCTGTTGCTTTAGTTTAGCCTTATTATTGAATCACATCTCATGGAGCTGTGAGCAATCGCCTCATTATAAGGCAGGTGGAAGCCCAGCCTTTTATTTCTTAATGGCATCACAGGCAGAAGGACTTGTTCTAAGTTGGAGTTGTCCTTTAACAACTACAAAAAAAACCACCAAGGGTGACTTGAAAGTAGTTTTATTTAAGAAAAATGAGATTGTGTGTGGAGTTGGAGAGGCTTCTGCTGCAGTACCAAGAGCATCAGCTGTACTCCTTGCTGGCTTTCCAAATGGCTGCTTTGTTTGCCAAAATCATCTCTCTTCAAAATGTTAATAGATGACACTAATTAAAACATGATCCAAGCTTAAAGTAAAGGTTCTTCTAATCAAAGTTCTTCTAAAGTTTTATTCTCTTGGCCTCTGATGTTGGCACCTGACTGGTCACACAGGATTTACCCTGATGTGTGACTGTAGCAGTCATAAATCACATATTGTCTCATCTATTAAAAATAGATTCCCATCTTTACGTCTGAAGAGGAGCTGAATCAGCAGAGAACTGCACCCACGTGAGCACAGATGGGTAGTTTTGACCTTATGGTTATCATAATGGTTCCTTGCACAAGAGAGTTGCTGTGGAGCTTCATGGGAGCTTGGCTAAAGCAGAGATGGACACGTTCACCCTGAAGCTGAAAAAGAAGGTGGGCAGCAGATGCAGATGCCATCTCCAGAATGGGACAGGACAAGAGAAACAGAGCAAGGATCAAAGCGTCACTGAGTTCCTTCCCCAAATTAGTGTCCCTTCAGTTTGCTGTGACAAACGGGAATAGGCCTACAGCAAACGGGAATAGGCCTGAGCACATTCCTCAAGTGGCCTAATTCCTCTGCCCTCATGGAACGTTCTCTTTCCTCAGCAGAGCATCTTTGTTTTATTTCAGTATTTGAGAGCTCACAACCTCTAGTGCAGGATAAAGATGCTCAACGATTATAGGTTGTGGAGGCTTTTTCCTCGTAAGTATGGTAATTACATTGCAAGGAGCAAAAGCCACCCCAGGGTAATGAAGCCAGGCAGGCTGAATTCTCACCTAGAAAACACCTCCAACTGGAATCATCCTGCCCTGCTCCCACTGTTAGCTTTCTTCATTGAGTGCTTTTACTGTCCTTCCCTTAAATGAGCTGATCGTCCACACTGTTGCCTTCAAGTGGAAAAAGGTCAGGGTGATGCAGAAGGGATTTAACTTCCTCTCCAGCACTGGATCTTTGACCTGGATGACATTCAAGGCTGTCAAGGAGGTAGTTAAAGCCAACTATATTTAGGAAATGAAAAACCACATTTCTCCTTTCATCTAGTTGCTCAGAGGCCCCACAGAGGCAGACGCTTACTTGCAATGTTTTCAGAGGAGTGTGACAAGAAGATTAATGGAAGGGAGAACAAAAAAGGCCCAACAACCTTTCTTTTGACTGGTTTAGGAGATCTGACAGAGGAGGAAGATGGGCAGGATAAAAAGACTAAGCCTAAGTAGAACACAGGACCAGCTTAACAGGCTCAGAATAAATCTCTGTCTGTTATTTAACAGCGAAGTCGGACACGTGTTTACAAGCCACTCCTTCATCACCACTGAGCCCAGCAGAGACATCTTTCTTCCTGGGGAAATACTGGCATCCCCAGTACAGGAGAGAAGTCCTTTAGGCTGCCAAATGTGTGACTCAAAGCAGAATTGTGAACGCCAAAAAAGCAATTGCAGTTATGAGCCACCCTCCTGGAAAGAGCAGGTCAAAACCCCACAATGACCTGGATGAGGTCACCCGGGTTCCCCATCCTCAGCCACCAAAACAAAGGCCACACATGTGCTCCCATTTTGTACTTGCTGTGAAGATCTACTCTGTGAACTCTCATAAGGAATACCACAGCAAGTGGTTTATTACCTCAGTGATACAAGGGGCTCTGGCATGAGATGTGCTGTATGAAATGCCCATGTACAGCCAGTGTTCCTGCCCTGCAGAAGGGTTGTGCTGAGCTCAGGCATGAGCAGCTGTATGCAAGTAACAGGATCCACAAGGAATTTTGGTGTTACCTTAGCACTGGAGAACACAAACACAACGGGTGGGAACAGAGCAACTGCTGGGAGGAGATATGGCAACCTCACCACATGGCCACAGCTAGGGAGGACAGGCACTGGTGGAGTTTTCTCCAGTGCAGGAGCTGAGCCACTCTGTCACTGCCCCAGTCCCAGCAGGACACAGGCAAGAGGCTTGTCCATTGTCCTCATCTGGAGAACCATGGGTCTGGTTGTTTAGGAGAGACCCTGGAAGTGAAACCAGCACAAAAACCTCTTGGTATTATGAAATGAGCACTTTAATGAGGAAAATAAACCCCAAGCACAACCACTGCAGGTGGTCAGGAGCAGGAGACCCATCCCAGGGCTGCAAGGAAACATAGCCTGTGTTGCTGTGCTTTCCCTGTCCAGTGGTGACTGCCTGGGCACAGTGGAGGGGCCAGGCTCACAGCCTTCCCAGGGGCATAAGGCATGCTGTGTGCACTGTGCCAACCCCTGCGGGTCCAACTGGCCCACACCCCAGCCGCTATGGCCCTTTCACTTCTCTCCTGCAGATGTGGTGCAGGAATGCTTCATGACAGTGATTTTCAAGAGTTAACATGGCCTCTTCTGAAGGCAAAAGCAAACATTTGGCATTAAGACCTTTTAATAAGAATGTAATTAAGGAATTCGGCCCCAAACCATCAAGTGATTTGCAGCACTGGTGTCTGTTGCCAGCACTGGGGCCTTGGCAGGGAAAGATGGGATCAGTCCACTGAGCCTGTGCCTGGTGTATCATGGTGAGCAGCGTGGTAACAAGACACTCACCATCTCCCTGTGCCCACCCCAGCCTAAGACGGTGGTGACTGGGGAGCGGAAGCAGACCTCACCCAATACCCATCACTGTTTCACAGCCCAGTGTGTTACCCTTGTTCACAGAACCAGCCAGGTTGGAGAAGCCCTTTAAGCTCATCCAGTCCAACTGTTCCCCAGCACTGCCAAGGCCACCACTAACCCATGGCACTGAGGCCTTGTCTCCACGGTGTGTGAACGCTTGCAGGGCCGGTGACTGCAGCCCTGCCCTGGGCAGCCTGTTCCAATGCCTGAGCACCCTTCGGGGCAGGAATTGCTCCTCAGCTCCATCTAAACCTGCCCTGGTGCAGCTTGAGGCCGCTTCCCCTTGTCCCATCCCTTGTTCCTTGGGAGCAGAGCCCACCCCACCTCACTACGACCTCCTGCCAGGCAGTTGTAGACTTTCAAGCATGTCAGTGGGCAAACGTTACCAGTCACTGCGCTCTAAACACCGGGGAGCCCCGTTAGCGCCGTCCCCACACACCGGGGTTACCCCTGAGGCGCAGGGAGCGGTTCGGCTGCGCCGGGAGGGGCAGGCGGGTGCGGGCGCCCGGCGCGGACACGCTCGGGGTGGGTGTGAAGGGGCTCTGCCGGGGAAAAACCCGGGACGGGCCCGGCTCCGACACCGTCCTGCGCGGAGCCCCCCACCGGACCCACCCCCCCTCCTTCCCGGAAGCGCCGCCACGCTCATGACCTCAGCGGAGCCCGCCAATAGGCTCCCGGGACACGTCGGCGCCCCCGCTCCCGGCGTGCCCCGCGCGCGGCGGGGGGCGGGGCGCTGCAGCGCCGCTTTTCGCCTCCCCTCGAATACTGCCTCTCTCCCCCCCCTCCCCCCCGCCCCGATCCATCGCGCTCCGCCAATGGGCCGCTCCGACGCGGCGGACCAATGAGCGGCGGCGTCTGCTCGGTCGCTGGTCGGTCAGTCGGTGGGGCGGCAGCGCTGCGAGCCGAGGCCGAGGCCGAGCGCGGCGGGGCCATGGAGCGCGCGGCCGGGAC